>ML428668.1:12105-28332 GCA_005239525.1 Nicotiana knightiana | reverse complement strand
CCCCATCCCCCATCCCCCCTTCCCCACCTCCACCTACCGACCCTACCCCCTCCACCCCACCCGTACCCTAAATAAGAATATTATTAATAGTACTTTATTTGCACGTTATAGATAAATTTTTTCTTTTCATTTTAACAAATGAATATTTTTTTCATGATGTAGAAAAAGTATTTATTCATCAACAAAATGAGCATTTTCTTTTCATGATGTGGAATAAGTATTTTCTTTTCTTTCAATAAAATGAGTACTTTATTTCATGTTTTAGAAAGAGTACTTTCTTTTTCAACCAAAATAAAGAATCTTTATATTTAGTTATGGAGCGCAAATTTTAAAGTTATTTTTGCGTAAAAAATTAAAGCAACACATTAGTTTCTTTGGGTTTGTGTGAATTTTTTGAGACTTGGGCGGAATGGGAGGGGGAGATGAGGAGAGTAACATTAAAAATTATTTTCTATTGTCTGACCAAACACTAGAAAATATTTTTCAGAGAATGTTTTCCATTCACCAATCAAACAAGAAAAAATAAGTGATAAAATCACTAATTTTTCATGAAAATATTTTCTATGGAAAACATTTTCCTTCGAACCAAACACACCCTCAAAGTCATCATTTTCCATGTCATAACTAATCTACAAGTGTATCCATAGTAACCTTCCTTTATAGCTGCCCCGATCTTATACTGCCAATCAACTGAATACTTCATAAACTCATGTAACACAGTCAGAAAACACTCCAAAGACTCTGTCAAGTGCATGCTCATCCTTATGGCAATCATGCTCAAGCCCTCTTAAATGGTAGTATATGCATTCTGCTTAATACAAGCCTCGTACGAATCACACAACCTCAAACCTTTCCGTAGGAGATAACCCACCTACATAGACTGTGATCGAAATCTCTCTAAGGCCCTACTATAGTCACAACCACTATGCAATCAATCATATAGAGTCTGTACTTGACAACAAGATACAAGAATCTGCTTTGTCCCCGTTTATCCTTAAAATTAGATAACAGTTAAACTTATAAGTGTCTGTAAGGATATGTGATTTCACTTAGCCCAAATTGATATATATGGTGATTAATGCTAGAAATTAACGACAAAATAAATCAAATCAGTATAGAAATGCAATTTGGCCCTCGAGCTGGATCGCCCTAAAACCAGTTGAGTATATAGTTAAGAAATATGAACTGAACTGAAGAACAAGAGAGATTAAAAGAAATAAGAGTATTGTATTGCTTTGCTATGCGAGAGTTAGATGATTACAAAATTTTAGAACCCTCTTTATATAGTAGAGGAATTCTACTTATGGTACAATACTAATTATAGAATGGAATCTCATGATTAGCTAAATAATCGTTCTTGATTTTATCAGTTCTGAGCTTTCTTCCACGATCCTGGACCAGTCACAGATATCTCGGCTTTCCGTTAGTATGCTATCTTCGATCTTGCTCGATGTCTATTATGTTTGGTCTCGATCATTACTGGTCTCAATCTCGATTGGTACTTCGAATCCCATGCTCGGTACCACACATTCATGTCTCGGTCTGATATAACAGGGGGTTGATCCTCGGACCACCATCCTGGTCTCGGTTAATCAACAAAATCGGGTGAGACCGGTTCTAACCGTATTCAGATAGTCCTCTTGTTTTTTGAAGTATAATGACAAGGAATGAATTGAGACTTTGATCTACCCTGATTTGTCGTGACATCATCATCGTGACATAAGCGACAGAGGTGACCCAAACATCCTGTCTGTACAGTTCCCCAAGTATTTAATGTGTGTCAGTTGACGGTCGGTCACTATCAATTTTTACGCTGTGAAACCCATAAATAGGTTATTTTTTCATTCTTTCAAACTTTACTTTTAATCTCTTTTACTCTAATCTTCAAAGCTCTCTGCATCCTTCAAGTTTTACATCTTCAAATCTTTAAGTTCCATTATTGATCCCTTCTAAAACGCCAAATATTATCATTTCCATTCTTCTTTTCCCTCAAAACTTAATGGAGAAAACGTCTAAAACTTTCCACAAAAAGAAAACACCTCCTCATCTCGGCCGGCAGGCGAGAAAACAACGACGGAGCCACACCCTGATGAACTTGTTCCCGGGGGGTGCATTATTAGTTCTGACTTCAAGTCGAGAAGACCTCATCGGCTCCCGGTCGATGCGAGCCGGTATCGAGATATATATGCTTGATATCCGAGAATTTCCTCAAACAAGTGAAGAAACACTGTAACTGGGAAAACAAAGAAGTAGTGATATCGACCCCTGAAGAAGACATCACTACCCACGTGGAAGGGTTCTTGAGTGTTTACACTTACCCTTTCACGTTTGGTACCCTTGATCCAGTCATGGTGGACTTCTGCAGGAAGTACCAATTAACCCTCAGACAAATCCACTCCTCTTTCTGGAAGATTATAATATTTCCCCAATGCTTTGTGAGAAAAATTGACGAGCTCCCTTTCACCCTCAATCACCATATAAGGTTGTACAGTCCCCGACTCTACCGAGGTGGGTTGATAAAACTCCAACACCCGGCCACCAAGACTTTCATCTCAAGCATAGACGAGGATAGAGACCGGGGTTCAATGGGTCGGTTTGTCCGAGTGAGGACCTCGGACCTGATTCCGGCTGAGAGCATATCGTTTGTCGAAATATGGAATATGAAACGTAAGAACGATTCCATTATCACTTTATTCTTGTTAATTTAACTTCTTCACCTTCTCTTATCAATGTTCTTTTTCGGTGTAGATGCTACCTGGATGCCAAGTGTGGTTCCCATCTTGAGAGCTGGGTAAGGAGCCTGGTCTCAACATCAACATATGTTGAACGTGCATGGCGCGATTTATCGAAGGGCCGGTGGGAAGCCAAGAACCATGGTAAGGCTTATTCTTATCTATAATGATTTGATTAAAACATCCCTCTGACTTACTCGGTTTCTTCTTCTGCAGGTCTAGAAAAAGATAAAATCATGAGGCCCCCATCCGGTGAAGAAGAAAACTCACTCCCCGTCACGAAGCCGGCAAAGGAGAACAAGAGGAAAAGGACCTCCAAGGGGCCAGAGCCTAAAAATAGAGTGGCTCGTAAGCCAAAAACTAACGACATTCCCCTGTATGTGGAATCAGCCCAACTTCTAAGGGAGGAAGAACAAGAGGAAGAAAATGAGAATGATTTCGGAGTAGTGACCCGATTGAAGACAAATACCAAGGCTCAAAAGGCCACTGAGTCAGTACGAGTCAAAATACTCTACCCCAAACTGATGGGGCCTCGGGTGAAGACTTGGCCAAAGTCCCTGAGCCGGCTAAGGCCGAAGGTGCTTCACCTCGAGGTGAGAAGGTCTTTGAGGAGGTGGTGGATGCTACTGCGACAACAGTGCTTGAGATTACTCGAGACAGAGAGAATGCCCCAAAGGATCCACCTGGGGCAATAGAGATCGGATACTCCCCGTCGTTTCCTTCAATTTTCTGAGGAAATTATTCAGGAGGCTCGAGCCATGAAGACTCCTTATGTATAAGGAGACCATGAATGGGAGGATCCTTTTCGTGGTTATTTTTATAGAGTCGACGACGCTGCTAGCATGAGTGTCTTGGACTTACCGAGGAAGGACTCGGGCAAAACTTCCTCGAGTTTTAGATTAACCAGCCAGTTCCCATCCCCTAGTGTCGATCCTGGGTGCAAATGAACGATCTTCATCACGGTCTAGGAGGATGCCCGAGTTTTTTCAGCCCCCTTAGGGGTGGCTAGCTATCTTCGAAGTTTTGTCACGGAGGTAGACTAAGCTCATGGATGAGGTGGGAGATCCTTGTCTCTTTAACGAAACCCAACAAGCTTTGAACCAGGTAAGTCCTTACTCCCTATGTCAATATCCATCTTTATACTTGAGTTTTTTCTTTTCTCGTATAACTCATTCTTTTATGTTTTATATACCTCGGTGCTTCATCGTGAAGATTTCTTTCGATCTCAAGGGGAGGTGAGTTGATATGAGGCTGAAGTCCGAAGGCTTATTAAGGAGAAGAACACCTCCAAGATTTTCAACGAGCAACGGGAGGAGGAAATAAGTGGCCTTTGTGCTGAGCTAGAGGCGGCTCAAAAAGAACAGACTTACCTGGCCGAGCATGTAATAAGAATCTTAGAAGTTTATGACATCGTTTCCAGCGTGACGTCTAGTATTTCAATCCCACGGGTCTAGAATAAGCTCAAGATAATCGGACAACTTCGGGAAGAAGTGGATGCGGTGAAGGCTGAGACCATAACATGGAAGCAAAACATGGACCACCTCGCCTCAGAGAAAGGGGCCGCTCAGTCTCAGCTATCTTTTACTGAAAACCAACTCCAAATCATAAGAGAGAAGAAATTGGTGCAAGCCAAGAAAATCGAGGAGTTCCAGAATCGATTGGGTTTGAAAACGTCTAATCGAGAGAAGTTGGTCAAGGAACTTGCAGCGACCAAATCTGAGGCTGAAATGGACAAGGCCAATGCTGAGGTAATCGTGGTCGTCTACCGGTCCGACGCTGAAGACGCTTATGCTTGAGAAAAGGAAGTAGGGGATGTTTCTAAAGTTCAACTGTATTGGGTTGCCGAGCATGCCAAGTGCCAGTCTTGAAGGGAGACTATCGAGGAGATCCACACTCGTGGCTACGATCACACTGCCAAAATAAAAAATGCGAAAGAGCTCGAAGCCGAAGACAAAGCATTGGCCTCTCCTGATGATGATGACCCGGGGAGCATGAGTGGGTCCGAGAGTGGAGAAGACCCTGAAGGTGAAGATGTTGCTTCTAGGGAAGATTAGGCACTTAGGATCTTTCTTTTTGTATTTTTGTATGGGATCCTGATCGATCCATGTTGCCCTTGTAAGTAATATTTGATATATATAAAGATCTTTTTCCTTTTCTGCCTTGTCTTGTGAAATATTACTTTTTTTCTGCCTTATGAAAATTTTGATCCATTTATGCCTTATGAAGTTATATTCATAGGTTCGAGGTTTAGGAATTTCGACCAAAACCGAACTAGTATAGTTTTTACGGTCGAGTGAGTGCTTACTCGAACTTTAATTAAGGTAACCATTAGGTTTTATTTGAGTGAGGATGATCTCTCGAACTCAAAACAAAAAATAGCCCTTAGGCTTTTGTATTAGGCCGATATGGCCTTTGTAGAAAGAATGTTTATGGCTTTCTCCCTTTTTCGTCTTGAAAGGTTTTTTATCATTTGTAAAAAATTTGTAATGCCTTAGCACGAAAAAAGGAATTGTTCGAGAGTTCAAAATATTTTTTTCTCATTTAGAGTTTTTGAGGCTTGATATTATCGAAGCCCTCTGTAATTTTTCCGAGGGTAGCCTTTTTAACCGATTTATGAAAATATTCGTATGCTGTTTTATTATAAAATTCGGATGTCTCCAAACCGTGTTAATTTGGTTGTAGCCTTTTTAGTTTGGGGCTTTCCTCTTGGGCTTATTTTCCCATTTCACTTGGAGCTTTTCCGAAGTGTCAGTCCCCAAGTTGGGTGGCCGTTCCCCATAAAAATCGAGGGTTGCCTTTAATGTCTTATGATCTTGGAGTTTTAATAATTCGGTCTCGTCTATTTTTCAGACGGCAGTCCCCGGGTGTGGGGTTAGTTGTTCGAACTTCAGTTATCGTCGGCCCTTAAGCCTGTTTTCACAATAGATAAAGAGTAAGAAATTGTAAAGTAAAATTTTTCTAAGGCATGAAATATCGGCAAGGAAAAATACTTCTTTTAATAGATGATTGTACATGCATACATGTTTGATGTCAGGGCTTGAGCAACCTATATGAACACAGTTCATTCGGCCGTTTGGCCCTTACAAAATTTACCTATTGAGATTTCATTCTCACGAAGTAATTTCCTTGCATCAAAGTTGACATTCAAGGGTGATTCCCCCGAGTACTCGAGGTTGAAGGGTGAATACCCCGAGTATTCGAGGCTGAAGGGTGATTCCCCCGAGTATTCAAGGTTGATTTTAAGCAAGCCCCATATACTGTTGAATTTCTCTAAGTTATTACGATCAATGGTTGCCTCGGTCATAACCTCGCCATAAAAACCCATTTGGAACAAAAACCAGTCTAAGGTAAAAAGAGTGAAACGCGTGCTTTAAGACCCTAAAGACTTCGTGTTGAAAAAATCCATCGTTGTTCCTGATCAAACTCATGTAATGGTTATTTTAAAATATAAATGAAAATGGAAGGGTTGAACCTTAGTAGTAATACTTTTTTAGGAGGCGACACGTTCCAATTGTTCGATAAATGCTCGTTGTTCATCGTGTCGAGCTTGTAGGATCCCTTTCTGATGATGTCAAGGACATGATATGGTCTCTCCCAATTTGGACCCAGTTTTCCTTCATTCGGATTTTGAGTGTTGAGGGTGACTTTTATTAGCACCAAGTCCGTGATTTTGAAAATGTCGAAGATTGGTTCTTCGATTATAGTACCTTTCGATTTGCTTTTTTTGTGATGACAATCGAATAAGGCTGGCCTCGCGTCTTTCCTCCAACAATTCTAGGCTTTTATTCATGGCCTCGTGATTCGATTCTTCTGTTGCATATCAAAACCTGAGGCTAGGTTCCCCGACCTCGACTGGGATAAGAACTTCGGCACCATAGACTAAAGAGAACAGTGTTGCCCCTGTACTGGATTTCGACGTCATGCGGTACGCCCAAAGAACCTCGGGAAATATTTCTCCCCATTTTCCCTTAGCGATGATTAATCTCTTCTTACGATTTTGAATAATGGTTTTGTTGGTCGATCCGGCTTGTCCTTTCCTGCTGGGATGATATGGTGTTGATAAAATCCTTTTAATCTTGTGATCTTCGAGAAATTTAGTAATTTTGCTGCCGATGAATTGCTTTCCATTATCACACACAATCTCGGTAGGCATTCCAAATTGACATCTAATGTGGTCCCAAATGAAGTCTATGACTTCTTTTTCTCTGACTTTATCGTAAACTGAGCTTTACCTAGGGCCGATGGGAGAGGGCCAAAAATTTCCATTCCCCATTTCATGAACGGCCGTGGAGATAGGACCGAGTGGAGCTGCTCCCCGGGCTGGTGAATCATTGGCACATACCTTTGACATTTGTCGCACTTTTGAAAACTCTTTTGTATCCTTTTCCATATCAACCCAATAGTACCCTTCTGATAACATTGCAAATCAATGATTCGGCACTAAGAATATTTCCACAAGTTCCTTCGTGAATCTCCCGTAGGACGTAGTAGGTATCTTCTTGTCCCAAACATATTTTGAATGGTCTATCGAATATCCTCCTTAATAGAATTCCATCCTCGTACAAAGTGAACCATGCTGCCTTTGTGCGTAGAGCTCTCGACTCCTTTGGATCTCATGGGAGCTTCCCATTCTTTAGGTATTCTATGTACGTGTTTCTCAAATCCCAGGTCGACTTGTAGGGTTTATTTTGGTGTGGATTTCTTCGATCACTTATCTCGAAAAGTTGTACGACAATCCCCGAGCTAAGTTCGTCATCTTCGACTGACGACCCCAAGTTTTCAAGGGTATCCACCTAGATGTTCTATTTTAGAGGTACATGTTATAAGGTCCACACTTTAAACCGATGTAATGTTACCTGTAACTTGTCTAAGTACCTCTACGTTTGGCCTTATTGAACTTCAAAAGTTCTGGGGACTCGGTTTACCACAAACAGGAACTCACATTTGGCATCGATGTCCTCTGATCAGTATTGTTTTAGTTCCTCTAAGATCTGTTGGCATTATGGGGTCTATACAAAGCTACTCTTCTTCTTAAACAGTGAGAAGAATCAGTGACTTCTATTTGAGGACCTCGAAATGAATCATCCTAGGGAGTTTATGCGCCCCGTTAATCTTTGTAAAGCCTTGACCTTATCCACGATCATGATATCCTCGATGGCTTTGATTTATCAGGGTTGATCTCGATTCCCATACCATGAAGCTGAGGAACTTTCCCGAACCGACCTTGAACGCACACTTCTCCGGGTTGAGCTTCATGTTGTACTTTCTCAGTATATTGAAAATCTCCTGTAAATATTTCAAATGTTCCTCTGCTCGTAGGACTTAACTAACATGTCATCAATATAAACTTCCATTTTTTCCTATATGCTCTCCGATCATTTGATTTACTAGGCGTTGATAGGTTGCACCAGCATTTTATAGTCCTAAGGCATTACGTTATAACAATAGGTGCAGTATTTAATGATAAATGAATTCTTTTCCTGATCCTCCGGGTTCATCTGTATTTGGTTGTACCTGAAGTAGGCATCGAGAAAACTGAGAATCTCGTGGCCGGCCGTGGCATCGATCATGCGATCGATATTCAGCAAAGGAGAAGAATCCTTAGGGCATGCCTTGTTTAAGTCTTTATAGTCTACATACATTCTAAGTTTATTTCCCTTATTAGGGACTACCACTATCTTTGCTAACCATTAGAGATATTTTACTTCCCGAATGGACCCTATTTTGAGAAGTTTGGTTACCTCTTCCTTGATGAATGCATGCTTAACTTCTGACTGGGGCCTTCTTTTTTGCTTAAACAAACGGAACTTCCGGTCCAGACATAGCTTATGGGCATGCTTTTTTGTGGGATCCCTGTCATATCGAGATGGGACCACGCAAGGAAATCCATGTTAGCTTTAAGGAAATGAATAAGTCTGTTCCTAAGATCGAGGCTTAGCCCCGTGCCCAGGTATACCTTTCGTTCGGGCTGATGGTCGATCAAAGTGACTTGTTCGATCT
This sequence comes from Nicotiana knightiana, assembly GCA_005239525.1. Classification (NCBI taxonomy): domain Eukaryota; kingdom Viridiplantae; phylum Streptophyta; class Magnoliopsida; order Solanales; family Solanaceae; genus Nicotiana; species Nicotiana knightiana. Next base: position 19,600 of record ML428668.1, on the reverse strand, counting down.
CTTCGATCATTGACTTGGGGCGTCAGAGTCATCGGGAGTTATGAAGGATCGAGGGATCCAATATTGATCATCCTCGTTGATCCCATGCTCATGAAATTGGGTCGAGGCCGATGTCTATGGTTGCTATTTGACCTCCTACTTTCCCTTTGACTCCGATCCCTTCACTTATGAGAGTGACGATATCACTTCGTCGACTACAAACATCTCCTTGGCGGAAGGTTGTTCCCCGTACACGGTTTTTACTCCCTCTAGTGTTGGGAACTTCAAAACTTGGTGAAGGGTTGAAGATAGTGCCCTCATGTTATGGATCCAGGGCCTTCCGAGCAGGGCATTGTGTCTCATGTCACCCTTGATCACATGGAACTTTGTTTCTTGAACAGTCCCGACTACATTTACTGGAAGATGAATTCACCTTTGTTAGTTTCACGCGCCATGTTGAAGACGTTAAGAACCCGAGCTACAGGCACAGTTTGATTTTTTAGGCTCAGCTGCTCGACGACCCTCGATCAAATATTGTTGGCCGAGCTTCCTAGATCAATCAAAACACGTTTAACTTGAATTTTATTCATAAGAACATATATTACCAGTGCGTCGTTGTGGGGTTGTGAGATCCCCTATGCATCCTCGTCATTGAAAGACAAGGTCCCTTCCGGCGCATAGTCTCGAGTTCACTTTTCCCTCGCGATCGACACCTTGGTGCTCTTGAATACGGGTCCCTGTGGGATATCGACCCCACCAATGATCATGTGAATTACATGTTTTGGTTCTTCCTGTTCGTTCTCCCTATTTGTATCCTTGTCTCTTAAGTGGTTCTTAGCTCGATCGCTCAAGAATTCTCGAAAATGACCCTCGTTGGACAAACGGGCTACCTCCTCCCTTAACTGTCTGTAGTTCTCCGTTCTATGACCATGAGTACCATTTTATTTGCACATTTGATTAGGGTTCCTCTAGGATAGATCAGTCTGTAGGGGTAGAGGCCATCTGGTATCTTTGATCCGACCAATGGTCGATACAATAGCTGATTCCCAACGCTGAAGTTGTATTCTAATAATCGTGGAGCTTCTATGGGCTATACATTTCTATCGAAATCACTCTCACTCATGAGCCCTCGGGAGCTCTGTCCTCGATCATTTCTTTGGTCACTTCGAATAGGGTTGCGACTAGGATCGTTGTTTCTCCAATCTCCATCATATGGTTGATACTTATCTCTGTTCAACGTGAATCTCTGTGGATGTCCATTTGAATTATGCCGACGGGCCTGTTTGGATAAACAGAACTAAAAGGAGCTCCCTACTGATCATCCTCAACCCCGATTTTTTACTGGTATCAATTATGCACATCGGCCTATATCACAGCTGGATACTCGATTAAGTTTCTTTTTAACTGTTGTTAGGCCACCAAACTTCGTACATTCAAACCTTGAATAAAAGCTTGGACGGCCCAATCATCTACGACCAAGGGTAGGTCCATGTGTTCCATCTGGAACCGAGATACAAACTCTCTGAGCACTTTATCGTCTTTCTACTTCACTTGAAGAGGTCCGACTTGCTATTCTGAACTTGTATGGTTTCAGCATGTGTTTTGATGAAGGAATATGCGAGCATTGCAAATGAATCAATGGATTTGGGAGAAAATTATGATACCATATCATCGCCCCCTTCGATAAAGTTTCTCCAAACTTCTTCAGTAGAACAGACTTAATCTCATCATCCTCTAAGTCGTTCCGCTTTATTGTGCATTTGTAAGATGTGACGTGCTCATTGGGGTCAGTGGTTCCATTATACTTGGGAATTTCTGGCATGCAGAATTTCTTCGGAATGGGCTTAGGAGCCGCACTTGGGGGGAAAGGCATTTGCACGAACTTCTTTGAATCCAAACCTTTCATAATCGGTGGTGCTCACGGAATTTGATCAACTTGGCAGTTATACATTTCTACCTTTTTATCATTTTCCTCAATCTTTTTCTCCCCCGATTCAATTCTCTTTGTAAGCTCTTTAAGCATTTTCATAATGGCGGGGTCAGTCTCTGATTCATTTATGTTTGACCTCTCCGGTACTGTTTCGGCCCTGTGAACAACTTCTAGAGAGGGCTCGGGTTCAACCCTACTCGGTGTGCGATTCTGATTTTGGAGTTGTGCTATGGCAGCTTATTGAGCCTACAACATTTCAAATATTAGTTGAAGGCTGACTCCGCCGTTTTCTCCACCCTGTGTATCTTGACCGGCTGGTCGAACGTCTCTGCGGAGGCTACTCTCGGGGTCGATGCCCAGATTTGCATTTAGGGCGACATGGGAACTGACGTCGATGGGATTCGTAGCCGGTACCCCCTCGAGGCCAGCCTGAGGTACTTTGATCCCCGGGGCGGCTATATTGTCCTATTCCCCCATGAAAATCAAGGCTATTGTTGGTGTGTGTGGGTACTGTTTGATAGTTCAACATGATGATACTGTACTAAAAAACACTTACGAGAACAAGCATAAAGCAGTGTGTGTTATAAGAATAAGTACCAGGCTATTATTATCCCTAGCCCCACGGTGGGCACCAAACTAAATTGTTTACCCTTAAAATCGGATAACAGTTAAACTTATAAAGGGTTTTAAGGATATGCGATTTCACCTAACAAAAAATAGATAAATATGATGATTAATGTTAGAAATTAACAGTAAAGTAAAGCAAACCGGCTAGAAATGCATATTGGCCCTTGAGCTGGATCGCCCTCGAACCGGTTGAGAATATAGTTATGAAATATGAATTGAACTGAAGAACAAGAGAGTAAGAGAGAGAAGAGTATTGTATTTCTTTGTTATGCTAGAGTTAGATGATTACAAATGATTAGAACCCCTCTTTATATAGTAGAGGGATTCTACTTATAGTACAATTCTAATTATAGAAGGAAATCCCATGATTAACTAAATAACTATTCTTGATTTGATTCGTTCCGAGATTTCCGCCACGATCCTAGACCAGTCACGAATATCTCGGCTTTTAGTTAGTATGCTATCTTTGATCTTGATCGGGGTCTATCATGTTTGGTCTCGATCATTACTGGTCTCGATCTCGATTGGTACCTCGAATCCTGAGCTTGGTACCTCACCTTCGTGTCTCGGTCTGATATAACGGGGGGCTGATTCTCGGCCCACCATCCTAGTCTCGGTTAATCAACAAAGATATGTGTTCTCTTTAAATCATGGGCGAGTTTGGGTAGAAAGTATTCAACATGCTTGCTTGACTGGGTTCACTTGGTTGAACACCTGTCATGCTCCCTGAGTTTGGGGCGTGACAGACCCTAGGGGGGGTGGATCCGTATCCACACGCTACACGGACTACTCACATGCTAATAATAGAACTCGCACAGACAACTCACATGCTAATAACATCAATATATGTATCCGCACGGACAACTCACGTGCCAATAACACAATCTGCCTTGTATGGTAACACGCTTCCAGTCCAAACATATCATATAGGAGTAATTAAACAAGTATACATGTATGTCATGATTTAATTACAATTCTCACTCTCCCGAACTGGTATAAATGACATGGTAACGTGTACACATGTTCAAAGTGTGCTATCATAGCTCAAATTGTAAATTTCATCACTAAAAAGCATTTAGCAAGTTTGTTTAAGGATTAAACCTTTATGTAGCCTCAACATGGCCCAAATAGATCACATAAAATGTTACAAACATGAGAAATATCATAGCTTACAACTTAATTGTCAATTCTAGTCTTATAAGAGCCTGAGCACAACCAGAACATGAATAAATGACCCTGGTGCCTGCACTTGGGTTAATCCCCATGCATGTGCACACCCAATTGCACGTAGATATCACAATAATTCAAGCAAATAGTGCCTCAACCGATTTTAAATAAGATACTTACCTCAAGCCGTGCAAATCTCTACTCCAACAAGCCATTGCCTCGCGAATTGGCCCCCGAGCACCTCGAATCTAGCCACAAACAACTAGATCAATTCCATATGAAAACAACTAAGTTCTTTAGCAAAAGTCAAAAAGTCAACCCCGGGTCCACGTCTCGAAAATCCAACAAAATTTACAAATTCCAAACACTAATCAATCACGAATACAACTATACCAAAATTACCAAATCGTCACTCAAATCCCCAATTCTTACTCTCAAATCCCCAGTCCGAAATTCCACCTTAAAACAAAATATCTAGGTGGGAAATTCAATGGGTAATCAATATTAATGAATAAAATTCATCAAAAGTGACTTACCTCTTGAAATCTAGTGAAATCCCCTTCAAAAATCGCCTTCAACCGAGCTTGCAAGGTCCTAAAGTGAGAAACTCTCAGAAACCCTTCGAAATATAATCTGCCTAGGAAAATTCGCACCTGTAAAGCCACTTAACCGCTCTGCTGTTCAACTTTTGTGGAGTCCTCATCGCTTCTGCAACTCCACAACACCCTGCCTACAACCGCTTCTGCGAACAGTCATGCACAGATGCACATCTGCATGACTTTGCAGACCTCGCACTTGTTCCTCCGTTGTCCACATCTATGATCTCGTAGGTGCGGCCAATGCCTCGCACTTGTGCTGCCTTACATCCCCAGCTCAAACCGCCCCTACGATGCCTCCTTCACTTCTGCGGTCGCGCACTTGCGACCAAATCCTTTGCAAGTGCGATCACACTTATCTAGAACTCCTCAACCATTCCTTAAGTTCGAAATTCAATCCATTAACAAATCAAAATCCACTCGAGGTCCCGGAGACCTCAACCAATTATACCAATGTATACGGCTAAAATAAGTGAGCCTAATTTTATGATTATTATGGCACTCCATAGCCCGTCTTCAGAGGGCTCGAAACAGTTCGAGTTTTGACATCCAGGAAGCATGTCGAGAATTCTCCACGCTCAACCTCAAGGCAGTGCAAATCGATGTCCATCATGGAAAAGCAGGAAATTCCCAAAAGGCACGTGGTTAAAGCTGACCAAGTCCGCAAAAATAGTGCAAGTGTGTACCGTGACATTAAATGGATGTACCAGCCGTTTATCTTTGTAATAATTTCACATGTACTATGTTGGGATTCCCCCTCTTATATAAAGGGGACCCTTGTCATTTTGTAACACACATGATATTCAATACAAGAACAAGAACATTCTCTGCTCTCTAACTCCAACATCCTCTATTATTATTCCATTGATTTATTGTTTTTCATTTATTGTATTCATTAATTGTTGTTCATTTATTGCTCATTGTTGATCATAAATAGGCCATCTTCGAGTCCTTCAACAGTGTTGTATCTTCATTGACCGCCCTCTGTCAAGCCCTCGATTCGACCTCGAGGCCCTATTTCGACCAAGCTCGAGACCTCGTCTCTTAACTGCTCGGTTTGCATAATTCTATTATCCTTCGCTCTTGTCTCATTTTTATTACCTCTCACTTAGCATCCAATGCCTAAACAACTAGTATTAAAATAGATCACATATTTTTAGAACCGCAAAATCAAATATAATTGTAATTACCATTTTCAAGGTAAACAACCAACAAGTCCTAAAACACCATAAAAACTTAGTTGAGGCCTCAAAAAACATCAAAAGACATCAAAAACACAAATCACACCATAATTCAAGCCTAATGAAACTAATGAATTTCCAACTTCTACATTCGATAGCGAACCTATCAAATCAACTACCATTGACCTCAAATTTTGCGCACAAGTCATAAATGACACAAAGTACCTATTCGAATTTTCAGAACCAAATTCTGAGCCTGGTAACCACAAACTCAACTCTCAATCAACCTTCCCAACTCTCCAAGCTCCCATTTTTCCTACTTTCATTAATTCAAGCTAAAATCAACTATGGACCTCCAATTCACTATCCGGACGAACTCCTAAGTTCAAAATCACACTATGAAGAGATCTGAACCATCAAAACTCTATTTCAAAAGTCGTTTAAACATAAGTCAACATCCAATCAACCTTTTCAACTTAGGTTTCCATCCTTGGAACTAAGTGTCCCAAATCATTTCGAAACCTCGCCAAAACTAAACCAACTATCCCCACAAGTCACATAATAATAATTAAGCATAGAATAAGTAGTAGATGGATGAGCGGGGTTACAACACTCAAAATGACCAACTGGGTTGTTACACATAAATACAACAGTAATAAATCTCAAAAACCCGTAATGCTGAGTCATAAGCTCTACACAAAGTACATAATAAATCTCAAATTATAACATTCTTTGGAATAACATAATTAGTAGTAAGGAAACGATTGAAGGTGACTTTGAGGCCTGCGAGTAGAACAACATATATATCTTGAAGTCTCCCCAGCTCTGACTCGACTCTCTAGTGACATGGATTATTCCAGGTATCTGGATCTTCAAAAAAATGTGCATAAGCATAGTATGAGTATACCACAGTCAATTCCTAGTTAGTATCAAGACTAGAGGTTGCAAACGGGTGGGTCTGGTCGGATATTGGCGGGTCAATAATGGATAATGCAAAAATAGATAAATTATCAAACCCGATCCATATTTAATACGAATAAAAATGGGTTAACCGGCAGATAATATGAATATATATGTTATTCATGAATTCTTTAATATGATCATTTTTGGATGAATTCCTAGTGTCCCAAACTTGAGGAACCCCCAATTTGAGGATTTACAAAAGTAAAAGTTAAATCCATTAGTTAATCATTTATTTTCCATTGGTTATCTATTTTCTAAGTGGATAATATGGTTCTTATCCATATTTGACCCATTTTTAAAAAGTTCATTATCCAACCTATTTTTAAATGGATAATATGGATGGACAACTGTTTTCTCTTATCCATTTTTCCACAACTAATGAAGACAACCTCGGTGGAGTAGTGGTGGGGTTCAAGTCCTGACACTCACTATTCAAAATAACATGTTCAAGATACCAACATAAAATGGACAGTGAAAAGCATAACAGAAAACAGATTAACCACCTCAAAAAGTATGTAACAACAACTCAATGTAGAATAATCTACCTTTGCCAACATAATATAAATGAGAATGGTACACAAAATAACATATCAAATTCCACCATCAACTCATAAAACAAAAGGGAAAGTCATTTAATGAAAACAAGAATTTTATCAAAACATAAACCCTCAATTCCAACACATGAACAATAGTAAGAGTCACCACCTATATATCTCATAACCCCCGACAAGCCACCCTTATGTCGCCGCATGCACACTAAGAATGGAATACCTCCCTTATGTCATCGTATGCACATAAATATCCACCCTTATGTCTCCACATGCACATTAACACTAAAATTACACCTTATGTCACCGCATGCACATAAATATCCACCCTTATGCCGCCTCATGCACATTAACACTGAAATTATGACCTTAGGTCGCTGCATTCCCATTTCATTCACAACACAACAATCAACCCACACAACACGTGCCCAAGTGCCACAATGTCACCAAAAAAAACTGAAGTCACAACAAGATATAGCCCACGACTTGAAAGTACAAGCGGGG
>ML428668.1:0-12027 GCA_005239525.1 Nicotiana knightiana | reverse complement strand
GGGGGGGGGGGGGGGGGTGAATTACTTATTTTTAAAATTAATTATTATAAGTTGACTAATTTTCCAATTAGTATACTAGATGTTATAGCGAGATAATAAGAAGTGCAGAATGGAAATGCAGAAGTAAAGTGCAGGAATAAAAGACACCGGAGTTTTATACTGGTTCGAATTCAATGTGAATCCTAGTCCACTCCCTTGGGTTGCAAGGGAGTTCTCTTTCAGTGATTGAGTTTCTTTAGTACAAAGTGAATGGTGTATTTTACACCATCAGCTCAGTTTCTATGTCACTCGTATTTTCTTGATACAGTGCCTCACCAATATTTTTCTCTCTTTGTTCTATAACTTGTTACACAACAGATCTAGTAGAGCTACAATGTTTGTTTGCAGTAGAAAAAAGAGAGGGTAATTGGTTTGATCAAAGTATATCTCTCTAAGATTTAAGATTGCGTATAAAACTTTGTGGGATACCGTTACTGATGAGATTTTCCAACCCAAGAGACTTGATCCTTGGAACGAAATTGATTCTTTCCAAGAATAAGGTTAATTCCATTTACTCTTCCCTTATGTGTGGACTTTGACAGCTTTCCATCTCTAGGTCTTGCTAGCACCGGATTTTCTCCTTAATTCTGGGTCCTTCCAGTAATAGCTACTGATTAATTTTCTTGCCGGATATTCAATTCTTCGTTTCTTTTTTAGCACTTCAATCAATCTCTGGTTGATTATTTTGCCGTATCTTCAATGCTTCTTTTTCCTTTTGAATGCTTCAACCAATCTTTGATTGATTTCTTCCTTCAGCTCGATTGTTTCTCTTTGTGTGCTTTGATCTCGGTTGATATCCTTGAGTCCATACACCAAAATAAATTATATTATTTTTAATCATTATAACTAAAACCTAACAATCTCCCCTTTTTTGATGATGAAAAAAAAATAATGTATGTAAACACTAGTTAACATCCCTATATTCAACTCCTCTCAATGAGTGTAGTTGACTCCCCCCTTAATTGGTGTCGTTGGGACTACATTTTTAGTCGACTTCTCCTATAGTATCTATAGTCGACTCCCCCTACAATGAATGTACCTGCACGAATATATGTATAGTCAATCTCCCCCTTTTTGACATCAACAAAGAGGGTATAAAAACAACAATATACCAAACACTCAATTAGAATTTGTAGCATAAGATGCATGACATGGATGCAGAGTTATAGCAAAACAAAACAAAAATAATCATCCAATGACTGGTTATCCAGCCAAAATAACACATCAGAAAAATTGTGTGAAATTCCACACTAACGATAGAAGAAATAGGTAAGGGTGTTGCAAATCGCCTCCTTCAGTTGATCAAAACTAGCATTAGCTGAGACAGTCACTCCATCAAGCATGTCGTGCCTTGAATGCCTTGACTGTGTTTCCCTAACTCTGAGAATTGCAACCCTTATCTTTGAAACACCAAACCATGTCCCTTTGGAGATTGCATGAATGTCCCCAACAGTGGACTGAGTTGTTGCAAGAAGATCTTTGATGGTGGTCAACTAGTTGTCAATGGCAGTTAGTTTCTCATCAAGGTCGGGATTACTAAGAATGTGATGGGAAACACAGGATTTGGTCTTAGAATCAGGTTGAACATTCTTTACCTCGCCTTCCTATTTCTTAACCCAGGAGCCCTTCACACACACATATCTCATACTAGCAAATGCCCTAAAATTGTTAGATTCTGAAGGATATTCAGAGATGGAGATATTTTGAGCTTCCAAAATATGAGTGATTGTCATGCCATAGGGCAAACAATTGGGATCATCAGCACTTTCAATTATAAAATTTATGACCCAGGAGGGTAGTTTGATCTTGAGTTTGGTGACAAGGAAATAGACGAGGAAAGTCTCTCTTTGAGATAAGGTGGAGAAAGGGCCAGTACGAGGGAGCAGGGTAGTGGCAACAATGTGGGCTAGAACACGATATTCAACGCTAACATCACTTGGACCTAACTGGTTCGGGAGGGATTCGGATGAACACTCAGCAATAATGAGTTTTTCTTGATCAAAGGTGATTTCAAAATCATTAAGCCAAGAATTTCTGAAAAGCATGGGAAAGCCAGAACACTTACACTGGAAATTGAGCAAAACATGGCACAATCAAGAAGGATATGCTTTCCTAACACTAAGGATGCATACTTGTCAGACTTACTAGAGCGAACATTGGCATAAAACATTCTCACTAGGGGTTCATAGACTTTAGGAGGAGGAACAAAAAGGAATTTTGACAAGCTCTGATGAACAAGAAGGTCTTTTACCTTACAGTTTAGGGCTTCCATATCATCAAGGTCGACTACTTTGCCATGAGCGATTGTCTTGTCATTCAGAGCAATAAAAAAAATCCCTATTTGGAGAATCCAAGAAATTTAGGTAAGACTCTAAAGAACTTGAGAGATCCATTTTCGATCTCTTAAGAGTAAAGGATTAAGGAGGTTCTTACAAACGTCTTTCCCCTAGGGCTTTTTCTCCTAGAGGATGAGAATGATCTGAGAGTTCTTCCTGAGAGGAGGCCAAACCTTCTGAGTGGTCGGACTCTAAGTCTACTTGTTCTGGAGGCTGGGAAGGGGTTTTTTCTCTGGAACGAGTAATTTTCTGGTGGAGGCTGAGGGACTTTTAGAGTGTTTAGCCATGGCAGAAACTTGGTTGAAGAGAGTTTCGGAGAGGGTTACCAGGCGATGGGAACGATGGAGATTGAAATAGGGTTTCTGAGATTAAAAGAAGGGGTTTCTAGCGGTTGGGTAGAGGAAAGAAAGGATGTCAGATGAACATGCATGATGATTGATTTTCCTTCTTTTGAACGCTGCAACTGATGTGAGAAGAGAGGGAAAAAGCGGGAAATCGGAGGCGCTATTAATGACTATGAAAAGACAAAATTTAAACATTAGGCATATAGAATATAATAATATCACATAGGTCCTAATATTAATGATCAATGGAAATAATACCAAATAATTCTCTTAAAAAGCAAAATTTGTCTTCAAGTAAAGTTTTCGTGAAAATATCTGTTAATTGATCAGTAGTTCCAACAAAAGATAATTCCATATTTCCCTTAAGAACATGATCTCTAATGAAATGATGCTTGATGTCTATATGCTTTGCCCTAGAGTGATGCACATGATTTTTTGAGAGACATATAACACTAGATTATCACAAAAAAATTGAATGGGTTTAAAGAATAGTTCATAGTCACCAAATCGATGAGACATCCATAGTAATTGTGCACAACATTGTCCAATGGATATATACCTAGCCTCAGTTGTGGATAGTGCAACTGACCCTTTCTTTTGACTGTTCCAAGATATCAGTGCTTTTCCAAGTAGTTGACATGATCCGTTGGTGCTTTTTCTGTCTTTCTTATCACCTGCAAGATCAGTATCTGAAAAATCTTCTAGTTTATAATTGTTAGAGCGTGGATACCATAATCTGTGAGAGATAGTTCCAATGATATATCGAATAGTTCTCATTACTACAGTCAGATGTGATTCTTTAGGAGCTGACTGGAACCTGGGACATTTACAAACACTAAACATAATATATGGTCGACTAGAAGTTAGATAGACAAGGGAGCCAATCATTCCACGATATTTAGTTTCATCAACAGGATTTCCCTGTTCATCTTTGTCAAGACTTGTTGAAGGACTGATTGGTGTGCCAATAGCTCTAGCATTACTCATACCGAACTTCTGAATTAACTCCTTTGAGCATTTTTCTGCCATATAAACGTTCCTTCTTCAGATTGTTAAATTTGAAGTCAAAGAAAGAACATTAGCTCTCCCATCATACTCATTTCAAACTCACTTTGCATAAGATTTGAAAATTACTTGCACAGAATAGGGTTAGCAGTACCAAAATAATATCATCAACGTAAACTTGAATAATGAGATTACCTTCTGTTGATATTTTAATAAAAAAGGTAGTGTCTACTTTACCTCTAGTAAACCTGTGATCAATAACAAATGAGGTGAATCTTTCGTACCATGCTCGTGGAGCTTGTTTATGTCCATACAATGCTTTGGTCAATTTGTACACATGGTACGGAAACTTTGAATCTTCAAATCCATGGGGTTTTATTACATATACTTCCTCCTCAATGAAACCATTGAAAAAGGCACTTTTAACATCCATCTGGAAGAGCCTAAATCTCTTAAAGGATGTGTATTGTAGAAGGATTCGTAGATTCCAGTTGAGCTACTGGAGCAAAGGTTTCGTCATAGTCGACTCCTTCCTATTGTGAGTATCCATGAGCTACTAATTTGGCTTTGTTTCTCACAACCTTTCCATCCTCATTTAGCTTATTTCTGAAAACCCGTTTTGTTCCAATTAATGGGGCATTTTCAGGCTTAGGCAGCAATTTCTACACTTGATTTTTGCTCAAATTGATCTAGCTCTTCCTGCATTGCTTGTAACAAGCTTGAGTCTTTCAGAGCTTCCTCTACTTTCCTTGGTTCAATCTGAGAATCTGTGCTACATTTTCTTTCTTATTGAGAGCTCCCCTGGTTTTCATTCCTTCGCTTGGGTCTCCTATGATATACTTTTGAGGATACTCTAGTTTACTTCTCCATTCATTTGGACGAATTGCACTTGTATGAGTAGTTGACTTCTTCGGAGATTCTGATTGATTGTTGCTAATTCCATTAGTTGACTCCATTACACCATCAATTTTATTAGTCGACTCTTGGGATTTGTTTGTCTCCTGAATTTATTGAATTTATCTTCATCACCATCAATAATTCCTTTCTTGGCCGAAGTATTATTCTCATCAAAGATAACATGTACTGATTCATCTACTCATAATTTGCGTTTACTATAGACTCTAAAAGATCTACTATTTAATGAATAACCCAAAAAAATATCCTTGTCACTTCTTGGATCGAATTTCCCAAGATTTTCCTTACCATTATTGTGAATGAAGCATGTATACTGACGAAATGGGGGATGCCCGATTTTTAGGCTCCTGCAACAGTTCAAGCCTCGACTTTGACCGTACCAAAGCAGCATCCAAAGTTTAACCCCAAGGTTCACTCCTCAAGGGAGAAAATCGAAAGTCCTCGAACTCAAGGCTGTACAAATTGAAGTTTAACATGGAAAGGCAGGAAATTCCCAAGGGGCACGTGGTTAAAGCTGACAAGATACACAAAATAGTACAATCCCGTACCGTGGTATTAAATGGTTGTACCACCCATATCTCTTTGCATTAATTACACATGTACTATGTTGGGATTCCCCCCCATATATAAAGGGAACCCTTTTCACTTTGTAACATAGATGACATTCAATACAAGAACAAGAACATCCTATGCTCTCTAATTAGAACATTCTCTACAATTGCTTCATTGATTTATTACTTCTCATTTATTGTGTTCTTGAATTATTCTTCATTTATTATTTATCATTCATCATAAATAGGACATTCGTAAGGCATTCAACATTGTTAAATTTTTATCGACAACCCCTAGTCAAGATTCTAAAGCTCGACCTCGAGGCCCTTTTGACCACCCTCGAGACCAGCCGCTCCTCTACCCGGTTTGCGCAATCTCATTCCCTTTTGCTCTCATTTCGTTTTTCTCACTTCACACTCAGCATCTAACGCCTAAACAACAGGTATTAAAATAGTTCACCAATTTTTAGAACCACATAATCAAATATAATTGTAATTACCATTTTTGAGGTAAACAGTTTGGCGGCCACCGTTGGGCTAAAAATAATAGTGATTATTTTAGTGCTGGTTTTCTAAAAACACGAGTTATTCTTCACACTTTTTCTTGTCATAAAATCATCAATTTCAGGTCAAAAAATGTATAACTCAGTAAAGGCACATGAAAACAACGATCCTAAGGATCACGGACCGCAAGAACCCGTGCTCAAACTGGCCAAAGTGCCCACCGCCATGAAAGAACGAACTCAAAGTTGTATACCTAAATAAACTATTGTGTTCATAGAGAAAGATGTCGAAGCCTTGTCCCAACCACATAATGATGCGCTCGTAATTTCTTTCCTTTTGAATAGCGTTCAAATTAAGCGTGTGCTCGTAGATCTAGGTAGCTCAGCCAATATAAGCAGATTCGAGGTAGTGGAGAAGCTCAAGCTACTCTACCAAATTTTACCCGATTCTAGAGACCTCAGATGGTTTAACATGGAGAGCGAAAAAACGTAGGGGAAATCATCCTCCTTGTCGACATCTCAGGTGCAGTTCCGGGCACCAGGTTTCATGTCATCGAGGGATACACAAGATACAACGCCCTTCTTGGAAGGCCATGGATACACAGCATCAGGGCGGTACCGTCGACTCTCCATCAAATGTTGAAATTCCCAACCACATATAGCATAAAAATAGTGTATGGTGAGCAACCACGCGGAAAAGGAAATGTTCGCAGTGCACGACGTGTCACCAGAGCCCATACATTCCACCTCGGAGGGTTCGGAATATAAATAGGTCCCCGAAGAGGACGAGGAAGACTTCCTCACCCCTCGAACCCTCGTTGCCCCCGAAGAATCGGACGCAACAAAATCGACGGTCAAAGAGCTGGAGCAAGCTGTTTTGACAAAACACTTACCAGATCAAAAGGTATACATGGGAACGGGATTAACCCCCGAACTCAGGAAAGAACTCATTTAATTTCTTATTGAAAACATTGATTTCTTTGCTTGGTCCACTTAGACATGACAGGGATCTCCCCGGTCATAACTACCGATCGACTAAGCGTCGACCCCAGGTTTAAACCGGTGAAGCAAAAAAGGAGGCCTCAGTTCGAGGTAAAGCATGCATTCGTCAAAGACGAGGTAACAAAACTCCTCAAAATAGGGTCCATCAGGGAAGTAAAATATCCTGAGTGGTTGGCCAATATAGTAGTGGTCCCCAAAAAAGGGAACAAATTAAGAATGTGCATAAATTATAAGGACTTAAATAAAGCCTGCCCTAAAGATTCATTCCTGCTGCCAAACATCGATCGATTGATTGATGCCACGGCCGGCCATGAGATTCTCACCTTTCTCGACGGCTACTCCAGGTATAATCAGATTCAAATGAACCCCGAGGATAGGGAAAAAACTCCGTTCATCACAAAGTATGGCACATACTACTACAATGTAATGCCCTTCGGGCTAAAAACATAGGGGCCACGTACCAGCGCCTAGTTAATAAGATGTTCGAACATCAAATAGGAAAATCCATGGAAGTTTACATTGATGACATGTTGGTTAAGTCTCTGCGCGTAGAAGACCATTTGACTAATTTGCAGGAAACTTTCGACATCCTTAGAAGTTACAACATGAAGCTCAACCCCGAGAAATGCACCTTCGGCGTAGCTTCAGGAAAATTTTTAGGCTTCATGGTATCAAGCAGGGGGATTAGAATCAACCCCGACAAAATCAAGGCCATTGAAGATATCACGGTGGTAAACAACGTAAAGGCCGTACAGCAGTTGACCGGGCGGATAGCGGCACTAGGCCGATTCATCTCGAGGTCATTAGATCAGAGCCATCACTTTTTCTCCCTACTCAATAAGAAAAATAACTCTGAGTGGACTCTGGAGTGCCAGCGTTCCTTGGCGGAACTAAAACGGTATCTCTCAAGCGCTCCTTTGCTCCACACCCCAAAGGTAAATGAAACACTATACTTGTACTTTGTAGTGTCCGGGGTAGCGGTAAGTGGCGTGTTGGTTCAAGATGAGCAAGGTACGCAATTCCCTGTCTACTATGTCAGTCGAACCCTGGGAGATGCTGAAACTAGGTATCCACACTTAGAAAAATTAGCTCTTGCATCAATAAGTGCATCTCGAAAATTGAAACCTTATTTTCAAAGCCACCATATATGTGTTTTAACAACATATCCTCTTCGAAATATATTGCATAAACCTGAATTGTCAGGCCAGCTGGCCAAATGGGCCATCGAGCTCGGGGGTTACGATATCGAATATCAGCCCTGGACGGCTATCAAGTCCCAAATTTTAACGAACTTCATGGCCGACTTTACGCCCGCCCTTGTGCCCGAGGTAGAAAAAGAGCTTATACTAGAAACAGCCGCATCATCGGGGGTATGGACCTTATTCACCAACGGTGCCTCGAATGTGAAAGGATCCGGGCTCGCCATAGTTCTGAAGCCACCTGCATGTGGAGTGATTAGAAAATCTATAAAAACTGCGAAGTTGACTAACAACGAAGCCGAGTATGAGTCTATGATTGCAGATCTAGAATTAGCCAATGTCCTCGGAGCGTAAATCGTTGAATACAAATGTGGTTCCCTTCTGGTAGTAAATCAGGCAAACAGGAGCTTCGACGTTTGAGATGACAGGATGCAACAGTACCTAGACAAGCTTTAAATCACTTTGCATCGTTTCAAAGAATGGACTCTGGTCCACATACCTCGGGAGCAAAACAGCGAGGCCGATGCACTCGCAAACCTGGGGTCATCCATTGAAGAAGATGACATACTCCCCGGGGCTATTGTTCAGCTATCCAAATCGGTGATCAAAGAAGGCCATGCCAAAATCAACTCAACCAGCCTCACATGGGATTGGAGAAACAAATACATTGATTATTTGGTAAGTGGGAAGCTGCCCACGGATCCAAAAGAATTAAGGGCCCTACGGACCAGAGCAGCCCGATTTTTACTTAACGAGAATGGAGCTCTATACAGGAGAACGTTCGATGGGCCCCTATCTGTATGCTTGGGACTAGGAGACACTTATTACGTGCTCCGAGAAATCCATGAGGGCACCTGTGGAAATCATTTTGGTGTCGATTCTTTAATCGAAAGGTGATCAGTACAGGCTACTACTGGGACAACATGGAAATGGACACCAAAGAGTTGCCTGAAAATGCGACAAATCTCAAAGGTTTGCTCAAAAAGATTCACCAACCCGGTGAACAGCTGCATTCAGTCTTATCAACATGACCATTCATGAAATGGGTAATGGACATAGTTGGCCCCCTACCGACGGCACCAGGTAAAGCTAGATTATCTATTTATGACTGACTATTTCTCAAAATGGGTGGAAGAACATGCCTATGAGAAAATAAGGGAAAAAGAAGTCAAAAACATCATCTGGGATCAAATCATGTGCTGATTCGGGATCCACTCAGAGATAACGTGCGATAACGGGAAGCAGTTCATCGGAGGCAAATAACAAAATTTCTCGAGGATCACAAAATCAAAAGAATCCTATGAACACCCTACCACCCATCTGCAAATGGTCAGAGCGAGTCCAAGATTAAGACCATCATTCAAAACATGAAAAATAAGTTAGAAAATGCGAAAGGAAAATTGAGAGAAATGTTGCCTGAGGTGCTATAGGCATATCGGACAACCTCTAAATCGATCACAGGAGAGATGTCGTTCTCCTTGGTATACGGGTCCGAGGCAATTATACAGGTCGAGGTCGAAGAACTAAGCGCCAGATTCCGACATGCCACCAAAAACTCAAACAATGAGGCCATGACTACGGCCCTCAAACTATTAGACGAGAAGCGAGAAGCTTCGCTGGTCTGGATGGCCGCCCAAAAACAAAGAATCGAAAGATACTATAACCGAAGAGCAAACCTCCGACATTTCGGAGTCGGGGACTTAGTCCTAAGGAAAGTTACCCTAAGAACTTGAAACCCTAATGAAGGGAAGCTAGGCCCGAGCTGGAAAAGATCTTATTGCGTCCTCGGCGTAATCGGCAAAGGATCCTACAAGCTCGGCACCATGGAAGGAGAGAAACTTCCAAACCATTGGAACATATCGATGCTCAAAGACTATTATTGCTGAGGTACAATCATCTCCCTCTTTCCTTCAAATTGTACATTAACCCAATGTGCAGGTATGCGATTAAAAGGAATCAAAGCACTCCCCCCCTCCCCCCAGCTCGAAGGCCTTAGGTTTTAAACCATGCGTTGCACTCTTTTTCCCTCACGTCGGATTTCATCCCTAATGGGTTTTACCGACAAGGTTTTTAACGAGGTAACATCCATATTCTACCTAAGGAGAGCTCACTAAGTATTCAAGTCTTTCTCTTCGAGGGGCATCCTTCCAGGAAATCACTGAAAAATGCCAAAGAGGGTCTCGACTAGAGAGTGATGTATCGGACCAAATGGTCGAATGAACCGTGTCCGAATAGAATAATCGAACCCTCGATGGTAAAAACATGTATACTTGTACCAAGTAATCAGAGAATTACCTTCTATCATCAAAACATTCCGCACACCAAAGAAGTTTGCTATTTTCACAAGAGACAGCCCCAGGGCCAAAAATTTATCAAGCACTCGGGAATTGTTCTCGACAGTCATTCCATCGAGTCTCCAAAAACTCAAAGCCGTAATACCTCATGGCCGGTAACTTCAAACTCATAATCTCTCCAAGAGGAAATATCTATGACGTAAGCCCTCCATGAGGTAATATCAACTCCGACTCGGGGACTGTCCTCGACAGTCGGCTCATCAAGTCATTCAACTCGAAGCCGTAAGACCTCAGGGCCAGCAACTTCGAGCTCACAAGCCCTCCACGAGGAATCTGACTCATGAAATTTCCTCGACAGTCATTCTATCGAGTCACCAAAAACACGAAGTCGTAAGACCTCAGGGCTGGCAACTTCGAACTCATAAGCCCTCCAAGAGACAATATCTATGATGTAAGCCCTCCGTGAGGCAATATCAACTCCGACTCGGGGACTATCCTCGACAGTCGGCTCATCAGGTCATTCAACTCGAAGCCATAAGACCTCAGGGCCGGCAACTTCGAACTCATAATCCCTCCAAGAGGCAATCTCTATGACGTAAGCCCTCCTCGAGGCAATATCAACTCTGACTCAGGAATAGTCCTCGACAGTCGACTCATAGCCATAAGACCTCAAGGTTGGAAATTCAAAACTCGTAAGCCCTCCATGAGGCAACATCAAAATTGTAAGACCTCAAGCAAGGCATGTACAAATTTGTAAGACCTTAAAACTGGCATAAACCCCATCTATCAAAGTCAAGACTATGTATCGAACTTGTAATACCCAAAAGAAATACCCTCGATATAGACATCGTGGCTATCTCACTCGTGGAGTAAAAGGCTACAGCCAAATACAATGACCACCGTCATGAGGCTCCGCCAAACTAACGCGACTCGGAGACGTGTCTGTTGCCATAAATACACAGGCCTCGAATTATTTCGAAAAACTTTGAAAAGAACCAGTTAAAGGTCGTACCAACCTAAAGCGTAAGATCTCAAGCCGCCATCTACATCAAAGGTCGTACCGACCTAAAAGCGTAAGAGCCCAAGCCGCCAGCTAGTTATATCGACCCTACGCGTAAGAGCCCAAGTCGCCAGCTACAGGTCATACCGACCCAAAATGCCTCAAGGCCGATTTGAAAACCTGAGGGCCGTTGATCTCGAGTCGAAACCCAACTCGGAGACTAAGCGCGAAACGGTTAACCAAAGCGCCTCAGGGCCAAAAACGTGTAAGATCCCAAGTCCTCAGCTACATTAGAAGTCATATCGACTTTACGCGTAAGAGCCCAAGTCGCCAGCTACAGGTCATACCGACCCAAAGTGCCTCAGGGCCAAATTGAAAACCTGAGGGCCGTTGAGCTCGAGTCGAAACCCGACTCGGAGACTAAGCCCGAAACAATTAATTAAAGCACCCTAGGGCCAAATGCATAAGAGCCCAAGTCGCCAGCTAAACCAAGGGTCGTACTGACCTAAAGCGTAAGATCCCAAGTCGCCAGCTACAGGTCATACCGACCCAGAGCGCCTGAGGGCCGATTTGAAAACCTGAGGCCCGTTGAGCTCGAGTCGAAACCCGAATTGGTGACTAAGCCCGAAACAATTAACCAAAGTGCCCAGAGCCAAATGCGTAAGATCCCAAGTCTCCAGCCACACCAAGGGTCGTACCGACCTAAAGCATAAGAGCCCGAGTCGCCGGCTTAAAAAGCCTCAGAGCCAATTTATAACCCCAATGGTTTCATCTCAAAGTCCAATTCATCGGGCCGACAATCGATAAGAAAATCAAACCAAAGAATCTTTCATATATAT
>ML428667.1:0-70989 GCA_005239525.1 Nicotiana knightiana | reverse complement strand
TCTCCAGAGCTATTAGTCCTACAGGGCGATCATAGATCCGCCCATATATGGGACGGACAGGTATTGACGCAGACTCTCCGCACTAGGAGAGTGGACGACATGTGAGATTTTTTGAGGGATAGCGATCTCCATCCCCGTGTAATCCAGTGCCTGGAGGACACGGGATTTTATAGGATTATTCAGATCGGTCGGATGCAGCTCGACTGGGCTTTGATCATGGCGTTGATTGAGCGGTGGTGACCGGAGACGCACATTTTCCACCTGCCCATTGGCAAGGCCACCATCACGCTGCAGGACATGGAGGTTTTATATGGCCTGCCCGTTGATGGCTTGCCTGTTTCACTGCCTATCCTTATGAGATCTATGTCGCGGGCGAATTATTTGGATATGCTGCAGAGGCTCACGAGTTTCAGGCCACAAGACGATACTGCATCATCAGGGGCCAGTCGGATGAGTTTGACCCCTATTAGACAGTACCTCGAGGTAATCCACCCCACTATCACCGATGAGACAGAGGAGGTAGATATTACCCGATATACGAGGTTGATGTTGCTTCTTCTATTTGAGGAAGTCTTGTTCCCAAACACTTCGGGGAACCTAGTCAGCCTACGTTTCTTTATCATATTTCCGCGCTAGATGACTTACCTTTATACAGCTAGGGTGGTGTTTTTCTCGCCGATTTGTACAGGCAGATATGCCGAGCTTGCATGGGCACACAGAGAGACGTTTGTGGCTTTCTGCCGCTTCTACAGGTGACAACATATTCGAATAATATGTTCATTAGTTCCAATTCTACCTAGTTAGAATTAATCTTATACCTTACGTCAACTTTGTATGTTAGGTTTGGGCCTGGGAGCGGTTTCTGCAGTTTCAGCCACCTCTACCACAGTTGCCTCCTAATGTACCACCTCCGTTTCTCCCTCTTTCCAGGAGGTGGGTTCTCCGCCGTAGACTTGTACGAGAGTATGATGCTCATCATAATCTCCCCCTCTGCAGGGATGTGTTGGATCTGCTAGAGGGCGCACAGATAGATATGTACCTAAACTTACCTGGTATAGATTAACTTAGTGTTGCGCATACTCACATTTTGTGTTCTTATTTGATAGTTCATCTTGACGCCATACAACGACGATTTGATCGGTACCCAGCCAGATTATTGCTCGTTCGGCCGACCGATTTGGAGCACTTCTGCCCCGCTCATATGCCTCGATATTGTGGAGCATCATGCCTCTAAGCGGGTACTTTGTCAGTTTGGCCATCCGTAGTATATACCGAGGCCGCATATATGGGAGGCTATACATTATCAGAGGGATGATCATTCCAGGGCGGACAATGCATTTTTGACCTAGCTTGCGGCGCAAATGCATATTTGGGACCTGCGAGATCAGTTGATTCCACCCCTACCTACCCGGATTCAGGCGGTGACTATTCAAGGATATATGTCATGGTACCGCCACGTTACCCGACTTTTTATTGGGAACCCCATTCATCCGGCGGACGGTCGGTACGTTCCATACGCCGGGCGACACGAGGCACTGGAAACCCCATTCATCCGGCGGACGGTCGGTACGTTCCATACGCCGGGCGACACGAGGCACTGGCATGTTTTATGTTATTATTAATTATATAACTGTAATTTAGTGTCATATATTTGTTACGTTGTGCAGGCTATTGGACTACATACCTTCTATCAGATGGGACTGCAGATGCAGGATCATGTCGGCGATCCTGCGGCCATGTAGGATTATAGTCATCGATTTGTAGAGGTGGCTTTCCAGACACTGCAGCGAGCCCGACAGGATCAACGTTTGGCACACGATCCTGATTATATGGACCCAGGGTAGTACGAGCAAGGTCGTGGTATCGCACGAGGTGGTCGTGGATGACGAGGTGGTGGTGCCCGACGAGGCGAGGGTTCCGAACGACGTGGTGGTGGCCGGAGAGGAGGTGGTCCCCAGCAAGGGGGCGTTGAGGCTCCTGCGGATGATGTTGCTGCTGATATGGCATGTGGCCTACATGAGACAAACATGTCGTCTTACAGCCTTGGGATGCATCTCACTCCAGTGGCTTCGCAGGTGACCCCGTCAGGTCAATTATTGATCACGGGCACGAATATTCCTGGAGTGGATTGGGCTAAATACTCCCCAGGCCCGTCTACCGCTGATGAGGATTGGCCGACCTGAGATTTGCATAGTGGGCACCGACTGAGTTATGGCTCATCATCACATTCACAGGTATGAGTTTATTAGTATTGAATTTGAATTTGTTTTAACTGTAACTTATTTATTTTCTATAACTTTATTAGTTTCCTTTTTAAGGCTTCACGCTATGCTGACGTAGCTGCAACATATGATTACATTCAGGAGCCTGAAGAGATCATGGTAAGACAATTTAAATTGTTTTGAATTATTATATACTTTTCTATACTGAGCTTTCTATTCTTATTTAGGTTTCTACTGGACCAACGACCCCTTATATTGATCCTGACAGCACCACTGATACCTGTCATCTTGCACCACATCCGGCTATAAGGAGGCGATTTGATGATGATAATCCCGATAGCGTACCCGGGCGAGATGGGATACGCCTCAGGCCAGTGGCTGTGTTGAGGCACACTGGATGCGGGACATATTGATTTGTCCTTCCTTTTTTTTGTATTTGATGTAAATAATATTTTTGTATAGACTAACAACAATTTTTTAATTTCCCCTTTCATTAGATAGTTTCATACTACAACCACAAACACAAGCATTAAAACTTAACTTCCAGTACAATTAAAATAAAGTTCAGTACAACAAACAAGGAAAACATTAATTAAAATTCATTACTACAACAAAAACACAAACACAAACATAGCAGACCAACATAATAAAAATACATGAGCAAGGCCTAAATAAAGATAAGGTAATACACTAAACAGATACAACGCAAGTTTAGTCCCTGCCGCCTAATATTCTCTGATCCAACCACTTAAATTGTTCTTCCAATTTTTTTTCTTCTTCTACCTCTTTGAGTTTCGCCATCAACTCTGCAACCTCTCTTTTATTTTCTCTTTCACGTTCCCATTGTTTTAAACACAAATTATTAAGATGCTGCAAAGATACTTTGTAGCATTCCTGATAACATGGTTCATCAACCCATACCTCAAAATCACAAATATGTTCGTCAGGAACCTTATAAAACTGGTTCACACAGTGCCAGTAGCGGCGTCCAACTTCACCATTATCACAACAATTTTGCATCATGCATCTTTTTCCACACTTGCACATTGGTGTATAAAGAGGTTGAGACATTTGTGCGTTAAAAAATTTGCTATTAGTAATTTTTGAGCGCACAAAATAACTAGAATGAGCCCGTTATTTATAGGCGAGACAACACACATAACGTAGTATTTAACCGCGCTAAATATACACATAACGTAGTATTTAATCGCGCTATGTTTTGCGTGTTAAATATCATGATGTGTACAAGACAACTTTATGTCAGCTGGTCAGCCTTTTCAGTTCGACAAGACAACACACATAACGTAGTATTTAACCGCGCTAAATATACACATAACGTAGTATTTAATCGCGCTATGTTTTGCATGTTAAATATCATGATGTGTACAAGACAACTTTATGTCAGCTGGTCAGCCTTTTCAGTTCGACAAAATAATACACATAACGTAGTATTTAACCGCGCTAATATACACATAATTTTATTATTTAATCGCACTATGTTTTGCACGTTAAATATCATGATGTGTACAAGACAACTTTATGTCAGCTGGTCAACTTTTTCAGTTCGACAAGACAACACACATAATGTAGTATTTAACCGCGCTAAATATACACATAATTTTATTAAATTATCATTTAAAAAACTAAAATAGAAAAGTTCAAATCATAATTAACAAACATAAATTTATTTCATAAATCTTGCAACATAAACAAAACAACTAATTATTATAACATAAACTCATGGATAGTTAGGCACACTAGAAGAACATCCACCACGAGCTTGATTAGTATTGCCACCCAAACCACCTTTTTCTACGGTCGTGTCCTATTTGCGAGCATATACCACATTTTCGCGCATAAACAGTATCACTAAAATCCATTTGGTTCCGTTTAAGAGTTCTCTTCTGCACATGTATTCGACGTAAATAGGACTTGTTGCACACCATTTTAAATGGTTCCGGTGGCCAATAATGCTCAGCACTCACTGTCTGCAACTGCCCACTATATGTGTTTAGATACTTGGCAACACTATATTGTTGATCAACATAGTTGGTCTCCCCAAAACCAATACGTTGAAAACACTTGATGGCATGTGAGCAAGGCATGTGGTAGATGGACCATTTCCCACAAGAGCATAACCTTGATGATTCATTTACAGTATGTACATTATTCCCCCGATTTTGATGGATAGCGGTGCGAGCTTCAAAAATATTTCTTTCGTTATCATACTGCAAAAATGAATGCCAATGTGCTCGCCGTCTGTATTTCTCAAATATCTTCATCGGCACTGGCATAAATTCAACACCCCTTTCCATCAATGCCGTTTCAGCTGCAGACCGTTCAACAAACCTCTCCGCCATTTACTTGAATGACATCCGCGCTATGGCTGTGATAGGCAATCCTCCCGCCGACTTCAATAACCCGTTGAAAGACTCTGACACGTTTGTAGTCAGAATTCCCCATCGCCTGCCACCATCCGCATGCAAAGTCCACTTTTCAGGGTGATGTCGCATTAACCAACAATAGGCTGCCTCGTCTTCTTGCCTGATAGATTCCATGTGCCTCCGGAATTTATGTTGTTGGTGGGCTGTTGCTGCCATCCACATCAAATCATGTAGATCCTTGTTGGGATATGCCTTCTGGAAATTGGCAAAGTGCCTCACACAGTAACGGTGGTATGCATAAGGTTCTTTCCATGCATGCAAGTTCTCCACAGAACTTAAGATACCACCGTGCCGATCAGATATTAGACAAATACTAGAACGCTGTTTGACAACGTGCTCTTTCAAGTGGTTCAAAAACAGCGTCCGCGTCTCTGTGCTTTCATTGGCACAAACAAAAAAAGTTATAGGAAATATCTTTCCATTAGAATCTACTGCCACGACTATCAATAGCTTGATATCGTACTTTCTACAGACATGAGTGCCGTCTATGGATATTACGGGCCGGCAATACGAAAATCCATCAATTGCTGGTTTAAACGCCCAGAACACGTAATTGAATATATATTCTAGTTTTCCCGGACTCCGATCAAGCTTCCATTCAACAACCATCCCGGGGTTAAGGTGCTGCAGTGCGGCCTACTTTGGCAGAGATGCAAATGACTTATCCCAGTTACTGTAGACAATTTCAAACGCTCGTTTGCGCCCGAGAAATGCCTTTCATTTCGTACTGGTATGGCCATATTCCTGGTGGACTGATGTAATGCATTCTTTGATTTTATACCTTATGGACGCTTCGAGGTGCGGAATAAGTACAAGAGAAATCAAGTCAATATTCAAGTTGAAGTGATTGTGTCCATTTCGAATGTGTGGGTGGGAATGTATTTACCCACTTTCCACATACCTGTCTTCTTCTTGGTCGCACGCAACATCCAATGACATGGCCAAAACCACCTGCGACAAACAACCTTGTATACTAACGGACTTGACTCCCATACCTGCATCTCACGACACTCTTTTACGTTGTGCATTTTACAAGCCCTGCTTACACTTGCTTTATCAAGAAAAAACATGCCCTTTGCAAGCACCGTTGGTCTAGACTCATCCCACATTGCTGTCCGAATTTCATCAAAATCCCTTGTGAGAGCTTCCACATCCAGCATGCTTGGCAAGTTATTAATGTAAGGAATCTCTCTTGAATGAAACGGCAATTCGGACTCGTACACTCTTCGTCTAGTAGAGGGGAGGGGGTTGGAGCATACTCTCTCTTCAAATCAGGTCCTTCCTCCTCATCCTCCTCATCACCATCCTCACGAGGAAAGGGTGTCTCGTCTCCGAATTCATCGTCATTGTTGTCGTAATCATTGTTCTCTTCCTCACTCTGTGCATCTGCCAGATCTCGATTTAATACGTCGTCTTCGGGCAATTGCGTGAGTACGGGTGGTTCAACTTGCTCGTTTTCACTGCGCAACCAACAAAATAATAAGCTACTGAAATTAATAAAAACTTTCCATATAGCTATATCACTTCACTTACAAGTCGTAATGTGATGAAATTCTATGATGGACATTTTCATTTAGGTGATGACTCCCGGATGGACCACTTCGAAACCCATTTGTACATAACCAAGCCATCAGAGCTGAATCTCTCTAACTCAACCACATCATAAGTACCCAAAGAACCAATCATATATGTGATTGTGCTGATCCAACCTACTACCAAGCTGTCCTATTTCTCGAGTTCCTTCTGAATTACCCTCAAGTTGACACCTCTCCTTACCAGAATACCATGATCCTTACCGAAAGCTCACCACAAGAGATCCTAGCATAATACAACACCGCCCTAAGGCCCATAAACCATAGTATTCCCTCTTAAGCACCCTAAAAGTACCACAACCGAGACACCCACTCTAAAGAGACCTTCTGCGAATCTAAAGTCGTTTCCTTCACTTTCCTGATATTGAAATGTAGAATCCATAATGATATAGAAATACCACGAGTCTCGACACCATCCAATGTAAATCTCAAATTCTAGCCATATACAAATCTGAAAAATTGTCAATTGCTCCATATAAATCTTGTATCCATTAGAACCTTCTCGAGAGTCATCTACTCTGCTCAAATCTCAATTGTACCGCCCAAACAGTCCGAACGACCTGTGCCCCATTAGCGCAACAACACCCAAAGAACTAACCCCTCCTTAACGCAATCGAGCAAATTCCTACTCCATGCGCACTACATCCTTCACGAATAATAACTCAATCATTCGATGATTCCCATACACCCATAAAGTGTAATACAACATGTATCCAAAAATTTTCTTGCTTAAGTCATCCTCAAAACTAGCCTTTGCAATTCATAACTGATCCACAAGTATGTCTTAGATTGAAACCAATACAACACGTAACCATGCAATTAAATCTTCAATAGTAGACTCCCCCACTTGGCTCAAAGCCATATATCAAAACACTTGATAACTCACAATGCCATACTCTATTACTGCCATATTACCGCAGTGAGATTCAACTAAATCCTTCATAAGCTCATGTAACACAAACAATATAATACCTCAAATCATCTGCTAAGCTCGCATTCATCCTCCTGACGGCCAGGTCAACTTTCTCAACCAATCCAAACTTAAATCCCAACTTCCTATATCCACCGGTAGAAAAGAAAGCCTCCACACAACATCATAAGGATCCCACATTCGTAGATTACCCCACAAGTGATAAGCCACCTTTTTAGCCTCAAACTGACATCTCTCTATACCTTTTCACAGCCACAACTACTACGCAATCACTTAATCTTCCTGAGTTTGAACTCATTTACAAGACATGAAAATCTACTTCGTTCCACATATGAAATAACATGAAAGAATCTCTCAAAAACCTTCATAACTCAAGACTGTATGACACATCTGTAGAAATCGAGCATCCAATAGTCCTTTTCACATCTCAAGCAAACTTTTCCCATCACATTCAAACCATTTGAACTCATCTCGCAGTCATATTCTACTCATCATATAGCCATCCAACCACTCACCGAGCCAGCAATTCCATTCATATGGACACTACTGGACATAGAAGTCCAAAAGCACATGCTCACATAAGTGAAACTACCGAGCCTAAGCTGTAGTTCAAACCGGGCCTCAAGTCCTCTAGACTAGTCCATCACCAAAACACAGAAAAAACAACTCGTACCTCATCCATATAATCCACAAGACGTCTATGTATAGCTGATACTGAGCGCTCACATGCGCATACGAGTGAGTGGAAGGAATTCAAAGAGATACGCTTCAAGCTGAATCAATGCCCCACGATAAGGAAAGAAAGATGAGTAGTTTGTCCTAAATGTCCTGTAGCCTCTCGAAGATAGGTATGGACGTCATCATACCGATCCGCAAGACTCTACTAGACACATGATCATGACTCATAGAACCTATGAACATAGAGCTCTGATACCAACTTGTCACGATCCAAAATCAAACTAGTCATGATGGAACCTAACCCAATCCGCTAGGTAAGCCAATTAGCAACAACCTAGTTCAAAAGGTAGTGACAAGCTTGGACAACGATCAAAGTCCAACACCAATATCCAAGAACAACTCGTGGCATTATAATAAAAGTAGTACAAGTAATAACTCAAAGATATGATGCTCCACTCGTTCTTAATAACGGAAAATAGGCATGCTTTTCAGGTATAACAGTAAAACCCAAATCTTTCACTGAAATCACCAAAATATGTGTATATTAGAAAACTATGATTTCCCAAAAACTTTCAACAACATGTAAGATGTTTCATTATTAGATATCATGAGAAAACTACACATATATGCCTATATGTCAATGTGCATGTGAAGCCATGAATGTCACAATACTGTTAAACATGAGAAATGCATCTCTATGCCTACATGCCAAGTATGCATGTCAAATATAATGCATCACAGTGATGAACTCATGTACACACTATCTCAGAGTACTCAATCTCACCGTCTCACGCTCAATCACTCGGTACACTCAATCACTCGGCACTCAGCACTCGACACTCAATCACTCGGCACTCAGTACATGCGCTCATTGCTGGTATGTCAGACTCCGGAGAGGCGGGTCCTGCCCAAGCGCTAATATAAGCCAGCATGGCATGCTGCGACGTGCAACCTAATCCCATCATAAATCAATAAAACATGTTGCACCGTGCAACCAGACCCCATTATGAATGAATAAAACCTGTTGTGGCGTGCAACCCGATCCATCAATATCATTCACAAATTGGCCCTCAGGCCCTAACTCAGTCATCAATCTCTTCAGTCTCTCGAGCCCACAAATCTGATTCCAATCAACCCAAACAATGATAACATGATGTGACATCAAATGATAGCAGAGGCTGTAGACACTGAGATATGATATGCAAATGAATGAATATGAATGAGCATGTAATTGCAATTTAAGCAAATAACTCAACAACAAAAATGAACTCACTGGGTCCCAACTAATAAGTATATAGCCTAAATATGATTTCTAACATGGATCACAACTCAATTACTCTAACACGTACAAATTTCATAGATAGAAATAAGATTAGATTACTACACAATACCACAAAACCAACCGAGTCACAATTTTTGCAGTGCACGCCCGTCACCTAGCATGTGCGTTACCTCAACACCAACCATATAACACGCATTTCAGGGATTCATACCCTCAGCACCAAGTTAAGAAGTGTTACTTACCTCGAACAAGCCGAATCCTATACCAAGCAAGCCAAACAATACTCTATAAGCGTCATCCCGCACGAACCGACCTCCGAACGGCTCGAAACTAGCCAAGAGAAACACTAGAACATAAAAGAATGTCAAAGGAAACAAACCCAATCAATAAATGTTGAATCTTTAACCAAAATTTCAAAGTCAACCAAAAGGTCAACAAAAATCAACACGGGTCCTCCTTGGATTCCGAATCCAAGCTTACCCGAGCGAAGCCCGAACTAATACAAGCTCACACGAACAAAAACCTTCTCAATCGAAATCCGATAGCGCTACCAATTCTTCAAAACATAATTCTTGGGTGTTTATAACCCAAGAGTCCAACCCACACTAGTTGGGTCCCATATCTCCTGAAATACGCCTCCAAAACTCGCCAAATCGAGTATGTTGTTCTCCTAATATAGGAGAAAAAAATCCCAAAATAAATAAACGCCTCTAAATCATTTTCAAGTTCTAAAATTTAGGACATAACCATAGGTCTTGATTTAAAGAATTAAATAAGTTTTCAATTAAAATCATGGATTAAAGCTTAAACCAAGGGAATGAATCAAAGAAAAATACTTAGTTTATGGTTTAGACCTTTCCCCATGGAATAAACTTGAAGAATATCCTTGAATTCTCCCAACCCCAAAATTTCAAGATGAGAAAAACTCCAACAACATTAATAGTCAAAAAACGCCCAGCTGGTCTGCCTCGTTTCTTATGCCAAACGATCGTGAAACTCGTTTTTGATGCCTTCAACGGATTTCTTGTGAAATTCTAGTCAAGTTAGGCTTTTGAATCACTCTATTTAACCTTATAATAAAGGAGATATGTTGGTTTCAATATTTGAAAATAGTGCCGATTTTTAGATACGAATTCAATGGTATTTTCGTAATTAATCTGAAAAAGTGGTAACGCGATTCTTAGTAAAATGACCATATATTCCTCATACGATGTCAAAACTTGATGATTTCAGTTGATATGGTTTTAAAATTACGATACGAATATAATGGTTTAGTCGAAAAACGAATCAAAGGTCATTTGCTCAATATGGTAACCTTTATGCTCAATTGACATCGAAACCGAAAGCAATCACCTTATTACAATCCAAACTTATCCAAAACTCATCAGAATTTGACCAAACTTTGTGAACATGTCCAAAATCATCATACAAACTTATTGGAATAACTAAAACCCGACTCCAAGTCCGTTTACTCAAAAATCAAACCTTTGTCAAATTTTCCAACTTAAAGCTTCTAAAACGAGAATTATTCTTCCAAAACTATCCCGAACCAATCGAACACCGAAACTAACCATACACATAAGTCATAGTACATAATATGAAGCTACTCAAAGTCTCAAACCACCAAATAGAACTCTAAAGCTCAAAACGACCGGTCGGATCGTTATAATAAAGAAAGAAATAAATGACTTTCCCTATTTTTCTGACCGTGTAATATAGTAGATATAAATTATACATATTTTACCTAAGAGAAATAATTTGGTATATTTTTTTTGCAGATCACACCCTCGTCCTCCTTTTCTTTTAGCCAAACATATAATAAAAAAGATCCTAAATATAAAAAGATTGAAAGTCAAAGATTATAACCACAGCCAAAGATTATAACCTAAAATATTTTTGAATACCTAACGAAACTTCAGCCTAAAATATGTATAGAGAAATAATTGGTTACTATTTTTCAAAAAATAAAAAAGACTCTTATAATTAAAAGGATTCCAAACTGCTCATGCGTTTTCC
This sequence comes from Nicotiana knightiana, assembly GCA_005239525.1. NCBI lineage: Eukaryota > Viridiplantae > Streptophyta > Magnoliopsida > Solanales > Solanaceae > Nicotiana > Nicotiana knightiana. The sequence goes on along the minus strand of ML428667.1, from coordinate 59,824 downwards.
AAATGTGACTTCAGAAATTGAAGCGTGCAAAATAATGTGTTATATTATATAGCTCAAATACGGAAAATTTTGATATACAAAATTTAATTGATTTTAAAGTCCTAATTATTAGGGATCATTAATTAATAACTATTCCTAAATATAGGAAAATAATTAATTTACTATTTTATCCAGTGTGAAATTACATATTTTCTCACCTTCTTTAGCCGAGGGTCTATCAGAAACAGTCTTTCGGGTAAGGCTGCATATATCCTACCCTCTCCAGACCCCACGTGGGTGATTATACTGGGTTGTTGCTGTTGAAATTATGTTTTTTAAGGGTAAAAAGATGAATGACATTTCAGTAAGGATTTTCGTACTTTTAATATAGTATAGTTAGATAGATATAGATTAAGATAACTTAACTATCCAATCGTTATTTGGATATACATTTCTCAGATGTAGGACACTCCGAGACATGTTTTTTGTGACCATTATTTCGTGAAAAAAAGAGACTTGATATGTCAAAATATAGCTAGCGAGCTCAAATGAACGGAGCAAAAATTTCAAGAATGAAAAACATGGCTAAAGGAGGCCATACATACAATAAGCTCCTCACGTTGTGAAGATAGTGAGTCTACAGAGTGTACTGGCTAGGAAGTAGCAGATGATTCGACGAGATTTGCATTAGAGGGCCCCATTTTCTTCAGTCTTACCCACATTTTTCCTATTCTACGATTTGAAAATGATTAAATGAGATTTCCGTATATTTGAAATATTATTTTTAACTTATTTGCTCTTTCTTCCCTTTCTTTTGATTGTGGCGGGACCACAAATAATATCAAAAAGAAGAGTCATGGTGATATTTTGTAACGACCCGATCAATTATATTATTTTTTAGAACTCTGTTCCCCTAAATAAGACTCCTCGTATATGCTTTAACTATTTTATGACTTGCGGGGATGGTTAATTTGAGATTGGAAAGGGTTCGGACTGAAATCAGAACATTTGGTTCCTTAATTTGGCCTTAAAAGGCTAAGTTTGACTTCGGTCAATATTTTGAGTAAATAACCTCAGAATCGGGATTTGACAGTTCCAATAAGTTCGTATGATGATTTCGGACTTAGGCGTATGCTCGGTTTGGATTTTGGATGATCCGGGAGCGTTTCGGCGCCTAATATCCAAAGTTGGTTCCTGAATGATTTTGAAGTTCTTTAAATTTTGTTTGAAGTAGGTTTTGTTGATATCGAGGTACGAATGGAATTCTGAATTGATTTGATAGGTATCAGACGTGTGAAAGTCTTTTTAGAAGTTTTTGAGTTCATGAGTCAATCCATGCGTTTTGGCATCCGATTCGTGGTTTTTGATGTTATTTCAGTATTTTGATCGCTCGAGCAAGTTTGTATGATGTTATTAGGCTTGTGTGGGTGATTCGTGTGGAGCCATGAGAGCTCAGGTGAGTTTCGGACGTTAGGGAGGGTGAGAAACACTCCAGTTTCTGGTGTTTCTTGCCAGCTGTTGCAGGTCTCGTAAATGCGAGAATTCATTTGCATTTGCGAATATCGCATTTGCAAGGAAGGCTTCACAATTGTGACGAAGCCTGAGCTGAGTAGTGTTCGCATTTGCGACCTCAGCAGAGTCCGCATTTGCGACCCCTTTGTCGCATTTGCGACATTTGCAGTGGGAGCCCAGGTTTGCATTTGCAATGTGTTTGTTGCATTTGTGGACTTCGCATTTGCGAACCAGGTATCGCAAATGAGACATGAGAGACCTGTACACAGCTTATTAAATGCAGGACTTAGACCATTTAGTTCATTTTCTTTCATCCCTTGGGCTATTTTTGGAGCTTTTGGAAGAGGGTTTTCACCTAGCACTTTGAGGTAAGTAATTTCTATACAGCATAAGTTAAATAAATAGATTATGGGTAGATTAACATGTAAAAATTGGTGAAATCGTGGGTTTAGATGAAAAACCTAGGTTTTGATTAAATGGGATTTTACCCGAAAAATGGTTATGAAACTTAGTAAAAATCATATATTTATGTTCCTAAGGTTATGGGTAACAACTTTATTCAAAAAATTTCGGAATTCGAGCACGTGGGCCTGGAGGTACATTTTAGGAATCTTGCATTTAGAGTTGGGTAATCACTTTAATATTGAGATATGTACTTTTGAGCATAAATTGAATAATTTATATAATATTTGACTAGTTTCGAGTCGTTTGGCACCAAATTTGGAGGTTTGAGCACATTCTTGAACTGCGAAGTAGGCTTTGAGACGAGTTAAGTCTCATGTCTAACATTGTAAGAGGGAAATTACCCCATAGGTGAATTAACTAGTGCGTGTGTCTATTTGTGGGGAGATACGCACATACGAAGTGAAGAGAGTCCGTGGGTAGCTACGAATTATGCTATAGTCCGGGTAATCTAGGACCCATATCATGATATACTTGAAATTTATTGCGCCTTGCTTGTTAATTGAATTGCTTAAATCATATTTCCAAAAATGGTAAAGGAATTCCAAAGGGATAAGTTTCACTTGTTTGAAGTTATGAATAGAACACTTGACTGTTATTGAAAAACTTGTGTTTCTTTAAAGTGTTTTCTATTAGTGGAGCGGGCCGAACGCCTCGGTAGCAGATAGATGCATCTATGGTTCGCATTGTTCGATCCTCGATAATGCATAATTTAAATAATATTATGTTGGTTCAGGCCGTATGACCTCGGCATTATTTGCGCATGATAACTCTTGGGATTTTTCATAACTGATATTGCTACAATGTTTGATGAAAGATAAATATGGGATTAATAATTGTGAAAAAGGATATTTATCATCTTTGGTTGTTGAGTTCTAGTATATTTCTTGTAATCCATGCTTAGTTACAATTTTGACTTATTACTGTTAGCCTTAGTAAGTGTCAAGTCGACCCCTCGTCACTACTTCTTCGAGGTTAGACTGGATACTTACTTGGTACATATTATTTTATGTACTCACGCTACACTTCTGCACTTAACTATGCAGAATTTGAGGCAGGTGCATCTGGATATCCGTCCGACACGCATACTTGATCCTGGTTCGAGATTCCACGGTGAGCTACCCTTCCGAGCCATTCAGAAGCATGCCGGAGTCTCTCTTTTGTTTTGTTTCTGTCTATTCTATTTTAGACGACACGATAGACATCTTTTGTATATTCTACTAGTTGCCCACATACTTGTGAAACTAGATCTTGGCACACATTAGTAGACTTGTGATTTTTGGTTTTGTTTCTATGGTTATAAATACTTCCAGCTGCTTTCATTTATTATCTTAAATATGTTCCTCATTAAATCTTCTAAATTAAGGAAACATTACTACATAATTAGGTTATTCATTGTTGGCTTGTCTAGGAATGGTGCTGGACACCATCACGGCTTGATATAGAATTGGGTCGTGACAACATGGTAGCAGAGCACTAGGTTCACTTAGGTCTCACAAGTTATAGGCAGGCCTAATAAAGTCTTGCGGATCGGTGCAGAGACGTCCGTACTTATCTCCGGGAGGCTATAGGGTTTCAGGAAACTACTCTTTATTAATCTCCTATCGTGCAGTTGATGGTGTACTAAGTTTCTTACTCTTATCACTCATAGATGGTGAGAATGTGCGCAACAGACATTCCATACCTGGGAGGAGCTGCTCTCCCTGTTACTAGAGGCTGAGGCGAAGGCCGGGTGAGGGCACCGACCTGAGGTAGGGGACGAGGACATCCCAAAGTTGCCCCAGTTGCACCACCAGCGGACCTAATAGAGGATCCCATTGTAGAGGAGCAGGGTGAGGTGCCCGCAGTAGAGCCGACTCCGGTTGATTTCGTGACAGCACCGGGCTTCCAGGAGGTCATGGACCGCATGATACGGTTCATGGAATCTATGATCCAGGCTAGTTTATTTCCAGTAGTCCAGCCACATCTCAGGCGGAAGGGGGAGCACAAACCCCTACTGCTCAGGCTCCTGCGCATGCAGCCGCTGTATATCATACCTAGAGCACACTACCCGTGGGCGGAGCCCATCCAGTTGCAGCGGTTGTACCTGATCCTAGACTAGCTGTAGCCGGCGAGCCGCAAAAGCTTTTAGATATATGGACTAGGCTTCACCCTCCGGTCTTTGGGGGTGAGCGACATGAGGATCCTCAGGACTTTATTGATAGGTGAAAGGACAGACTGCATAACATGAGGACATTTGAGTCTCACGGGGTGGATTTCACTACCTTTCAGTTGGAGGGCAGTGCACGTAGGTGGTGGAAGTCTTATCTTCTTGGCAGGCTAGGAGATTCTCCTCCCATGACTTGGGACCAGTTCACATGCCTATTCTTGGATAGGTATCTTCCACCCTCTATGAAGGAAGATTTATGGTTCCAAGGCAAGATTCTCTAAGATGTCTTGCCATGCACTTACGATACTCCCTACTGAGGTGGAGCAAATGCGGAGGTTTTATGTGAGGTTGTACTCGGGTATTCAAGCTAGTATGGATCGGGAGGTTGATATGGGACTCCCTATCAGTTAGTAGTTGAGATTACTCGCAGGATTGAGGGTTACCTTCAGAGGGGTAGAGAGCAGATGCAGCGGGACAAGAGGTCTCATTTTTCTGGAGAGTTCAGAGAAGTCCCAGCTGAGGGCAGAGGTCATTTTGGGAGGGTCCAGCCCAGCAGGTCTCCATATTTAGCACCCCCACCTCCTCGGGGTGTTCCAGCGCAACCCTATTTTAGTGCTATGCTGGAAAGTTCTTACCGCCCTCCAGCTATTCAGGGTTTTTCCAGTGGGTACTCCGGTCATCAGGGTTCCTCCAGTGCCTACTTCAGTGCCATGCCAGAGAGTTCATATCGCCCACCAGCTATCAAGGTTCTTCCGGTGGATATTCAGGCTATCAGGGTCAGACTTCAGGGCAGCAGTCCACTACTCCAAGAGGTTGTTTTGAGTGTGGGGATCTTAATCATGTGCGGAGATGTTTTCCCAGGTTTCGGTGCAAGGCAGTGCAGCAGGGTCAGAAGCCCATAATTACAGCTGCCCGGCCGCCTAGAGGCAGAGTGCTGGTGGGTAGATGCCATCCCAGAGGTGGAGGTCATACTGGCGGAGGCCATCCAGGTGGCGCTCCAGCCAAATTTTATGCTTTTTTGGCCAGACCAGATGCAGTGGCCTTAGCGTGATCACAAGTATTATCTCATATCTCTGTTTGCGGTAGGGATTCTTCAGTATTGTTTGATCCAGGATCTACCTATTCGTATGTTTGATCCTTGTTTGCTCATTTTTTGGATATTCCTCGTGAGTCCTTGGGTACTCCTGTCTATGTATCGACTCCTGTGGGCAATTCTATTATTGTGGATCGAATCTATCAGTCCTGTGTGGTTATATTATATGGTTACGAGGGATCTTCTGTTGCTTGATATGGCCGACTTTGAGGTCATCCTGGGCATGGACTTCTTTCCGTACTAGATATGGCTAAGGTGCTAGGGTGTTTTCTAAGATTGACTTGAGATCAGGGTACCATCAGTTAAAGATTCGGGACTCAGATGTTCCGAAGACTGCTTTCTGTACCAAATATGGCCATTATGAGTTTCTGGTGATGTCCTTCGGCTTGACTAATGCCCCAGTGGCTTTTATGGACGTGATGAACAGGGTGTTTAGGCCTTATATTGATTCGTATTCATTGTCTTCATTGATGACATTTTGATTTACTCACATAGCATGAGGGAGCACGAGCAACATTTGAGAGTGGTGCTTCAGACCTTGCAGGAACAGAAGCTATATGCTAAGTTCTCCAAGTGTGAGTTTTAGTTTGATTCTGTGGCATTCTTGGGGCATGTGGTATTGGGCGAGGGTATTAAGGTGGATCCCAAGAAGATTGAGGCGGTTTAGAGTTGGCCTCGTCCTAATTCGGCGACTGAGATCAGGAGATTCTTGGGGTTAGCAGGTTATTATCACCGGTTTGTGAAGGGTTACTCATCTATTGTATCACTTTTGACTAGATTGACCCAGAAGGGTGCTTAGTTTCATCTGTCCGATGATTGTGAGGCGAGCTTTCAGAAGCTCAAGACAACTTTGACCACAATACCAGTCCTTGTGTTGCCTTCCGATTCAGGGATGTATACTGACTATTGCGACGCTTCACGCGTTGGCTTGGGTTGTGTATTGATGCAGGAGGGGTGAGTTATTGCTATGCTTCACGTCAGTTGAAGCCCCATGAGAAGAATTATCATGTGCACGATTTTGGAGTTGGCCACGATTATTCATGCTCTTAAGAACTGGAGGCATTATCTATATGGGGTGTCTTGTGAGGTTTACACTGATCATTGCAGTTTGCAGCATTTGTTCAAGCAAAGGGATCTCAATTTGAGGCAGTGTAGATGGCTTGAGTTATTGAAGGATTATGACATCACCATTCTTTATCACCCGGGCAAGGCAAATGTTGTCGTGGATGCCTTGAGCAGGAAGGCAGAGAGTATGGGTAGCTTGGCATTTATTTCAGTAGAGGAGAGACCACTAGCCTTGGACCTTCAGTCCTTGGCTAACAGACTTGTGAGGTTGGATATTTCAGAGCCCATCCAAGTTCTTGCTTGCGTCGTCGCCCAGTCCTCACTATTGGAGCAGATCAAGGATCAAAAGTTTGATGATCTGCACTTGTTGGTTCTTAGGGATACGGTACTACAGAGTAGTGCCAAGGAGGTTTCTATTGGTGAGCATGGTGTTCTGCGACTCCAGGGTCGTCTATGTGTTCCTAATGTCGATGGCCTGAGGGAGAGGATCCTAGAAGAGGTGCACAATTCTCGATATTCTATTCACCCAGATGTCACGAAGATGTATCACGACCTGAAGCAGCATATTGGTGGCGGCGGATGAAGAAAGACATAGTTGAGTATGTAGCTAGATGTCTAAATTGCCAGCAGGTTAAGTATGAGCAACAGAGGTTAGTAGGCCTACTTAACTAATGACTATACCTTAGTGGAAGTGGGAGCGCATCACTATGGGCTTCGTAGTCGGGTTGCCGCGAACTTTGCAGAAGTTTGATGCAGTTTGGGTCATTGTATACAGATTGACCAAGTCGACACACTTCATTCCTATGATGACTACGTATTCTTTGGAGAGATTGGCCCAGATTTATATTTAGGAGATAGTTTGGCTGCATGGTGTGCCTATTTCCATCATATCAGACAAAGGTCCTTAGTTTACTTCAAATTTTTGGAGAGCCATAAAGAGTGAGTTTGGGACCCGCGTAGAGCTCAACACCGCATTTCATCTCCAGACCGACGGGCAGTCGGAACGGACAATTCAGATATTGGAGGACATGCTCAGAGCATGTGTGATTGACTTTGGAGGGCAGTGGGATTGATTCTTGCCTTTGTCCGAGTTTTCTTACAAAAACAGTTACCAGTCTAGCATCGAGATAAATCTATTCGAGGCTTTATATGGTCGGGGTGTTGTTCTCCTATTGGGTGGTTTGAGACAGGCGAGGCTAGGTTATATGGTACTGATTTGCTGAAGGATGCCTTGGAAAAGGTAAAGCTGATTCAGGAGCGACTTCGCACAGCATAATCCTAACAGAAGAGTTACGTAGATCAGAAGGCGCGTGACTTATCATTTATGGTAGGCGAGAAGGTTCTCTTGAAAGTCTCGCCGATGAAGGGAATCATGAGGTTTGGGAAGAAGGGCAAGTTGATCCCAAGCTTTATAGGTCCATTTGAGGTGTTGAGACGAGTTGGGGAGGTTGCTTATGAGCTTGCTTTGCCTCCTAGCTTATCGGGAATTCATCCAGTCTTTCACGTGTCTATGATCTGGAGGTACCACGCCGACTTGTCACATGTGTTGGACTTCAACACGATTCGGTTAGATGAGAGTCCGGGTTATGAAAAGGAGCCAGTTGCCATTATTGATACACAGCCAGTTGAGATCCAAGAGGATTTTTGCGGTAAAGGTAAAGTGGAGGGGCCAACCAGCTAAGGAGGCGACTTGGGAGTCCGAGGAGGACATGCGGATAAGATAACCACACTTATTCAGCACACCAGGTATGATTCTAGAATCGTTCGAGGACGAACTTTTATTTAAGAGGTGGAGAATGTAATGATCCGGCCGATCGTATTTCTTTTTAGAACCCCGTTCCCTTAAATAAGACTCCCTGTATCTTATTTTATTGTCTTATGACTTGTAGGGATGGTTAGTTTGAGATTTGGAAGGGTTCGAGTTGAAATCGGAACATTTGGTTCCTTAAGTTGGCCTTAAAAGGCTAAGTTTGACTTTGGTCAATGTTTTGAATAAACGACATCGCAATTGGGATTTGACAGTTCTAATAGGTTTGTATTATGATTTTGGACTTGTGCGTATTCTCGATTCGGGTTTTGGATGATCCGGGAGCGTTTTGGCGCCAATATCAAAAGTTGGTGCCTGAAGGATTTTAAAGTTCTTTAAATTTGGTTTGGAGTAGGTTTTTGTGATATCGAGGTACGAATGGAATTTCGAGACCGAGAATAGTTCTATAATGTCATTTAAGGATTTCATGCAAAATTTGGCGCCATTCCGAGTTGATTTGATAGAAATCGGACGTGCGAAAGTCTTTTTAAAAGTTTTTGAGTGTATGAGTCAATCCATGCGTTTGGCATCCGATTCGTAGTTTTTGATGTTATTTCAGTGTTTTGATCGCTCGAGCAATTTTTTATGATGTTATTAGGCTTGTGTGGGTGATTGGTGTGGAGCCCTGAGGGCTCGGGGTGAGTTTTAGACGTTTGGGAGGGTGAGAGAAACACTCCAGTTTTCTAGTGTTTCTTGGCAATTGTTGCAGGTCTCGCAAATGCGAGAAATTTTTCGCATTTGCGAATATCACATTTGCGAGGAAGGCTTCGCAATTGCGAAGAAAACTGAGCTGGGCAATGTTCGCATTTGCGACTCATTGATCGCATTTGCGACCTTTGAAGTGGGAGCCCAAGTTCGCATTTGTGAATTAGGTGTCGCAATTGCGGAATCAGAGACCTGTGCACAACTTATTAAATGCGGGTTAGACCATTTAGTTCATTTTCTTTCATCTCTTGGACAATTTTTGGAACTTTTGGAAGAGGGTTTTCACCTAGCACTTTGAGGTAAGTAATTTCTATATAACATAAGTTAAATACATAGATTATGGGTAGATTAACATGTAAAAATTGGTAAAATCATGGGTTTAGATGAAAAACCTGGGTTTTGATTAAAATGGGATTTTACCACGAAAATGGTTATGAAACTTAGTAAAAATCATATATTTATGTTCCTAATGTTATGGGTAACAACTTTCTTCAAAAAATTTCGAAATCCGGACACGTGGGCTCGAGGGTAAATTTTAAGAATCTTGCATTTTGAGTTGGATAATCACTTTAATAGTTGAGATATGAACTTTTGAGCATAAATTGATCAATTTATATAACAATTGACTAGTTTCGAGTCGTTTGACACCAAATTTGGAGGTTTGAGCATATTCTTGAACCAGAAAGTAGGCTTTGAGACGAGATAAGTCTCATTTCTAACATTGTAAGAGGGAAATTACCCCATAGGTGAATTAACTAGTGCGTGTGTCTATATGTGGGGGCTACACACGTAGAAGTGATGAGAGTCCATGCGCAGCTACTAATTATGCTATAGTCCAGGTAATCTAGGACCCATATCATGCTATACTTGAAATTTATTGCGCCTTGATTGTTAATTGGATCGGTTAAATTTGAACTAAAATAAACCAGATCAACTTCTGATTTTGGTCAACACCGACCTAGCTAAAAGTAGGCATTGAAAGCAATGCACTTTTAAAATAACTCACAATAGTTTAATTTACATAAGAATAAGATGGAAAGTGATAAATTCCTAATTCTAAGAATAAATATATTTTCTAAAAAAAATTAGACAAGGGATGCGAATAAAGATAAATAGGAAATTCATGGCTTTTGCGATAACTCGTTCCAATTGTCTAACTTTCTATTTGCAGTGTGCAATACTCCTCAACACAAAAATTGTGGAATCTCCTAAATTCTCTCATGTCAAAAGGCAGGACAATCATGAAGTACTTCCTTCTCCCATGTATATAGCAGAACTAGTAAATTTATCCACGCTTCGCGTGGTTGTAGAGAAAATGAAATATGAATTATAGCATTATAAGAAATATTGTAATGACCCGGGCAGTCGTTTTGATTATTAGAGCCTCGTTCCCCTATTTGATTTTTTCGTATGTTTGATTGATGATATATGACTTGTGGGGATGATTAGTTTAGTTTCGAGAAGGTTTGAGGGTGAATTGGAACACCTAGTTCAATTTTGGAAGCCTAAGTTGTGAGAGTTGATCAAGGGTTGACTTTTGAGTTAACAGCTTCAAAATTAGGATTTGATAGTTCCAACAGGTTCGTATGGTAATTTTTGACTAGGACATATGTTCGGATTTGATTTTGGATGTTCCTAGAAACTTTTGACTCTATTTATCGAAAGTTAGCAATTTGAAGTATTGGATAGTTTTTAAGTTTGACTGGTAATTGACTTTTGTGGTAATGAGATTTGACTATAATTTTGAAGATTTGAAAAGGTCCTAATAGTTGAAATGAACTTTTGTGCCAAGTTTGATTGTAATCTGAAATGCCTAAGTGTGATTCAGACGCATTCAGCGAAGTTGGGAAGTTTGAAGCTTAAGAAATGGATTAGATCTTTGATTCTTGGTTTTGTTTTGTTTTTGACATTTCTTGTAGCAGGATAAGTTCATATGAAATATATGGACCTATTGTTATGATTAAACGGGGTCCAAGGGGACTTGGGTATTAGCCGTAGTGGTCTCGGATTATTTCAATGTGTTTTGCAGCTGTTGATTTTCTAGTGCAGGGCAGTGCATTGTGATCGCTTAGTTGAGTCTCGCAATCGCGGAGAAGTGGGTCTGGCTCACATAGTTTTTCACTTCTCAATTGTAGAAATAGCTATGAATTAACACAGAAGGATTTCTGGCTGTGCTGGTGTGCTTCGCGGTCGCAGGTAGTGGTTTGTGATCGCGGAAGGTCAGGCAGTTAGTAAGCATCGTGTTCGCGTGGGTATTTTTGCGTTTGCGTAAGGTTAGTAGGGTGTCGGGCAGATGGTCTTTGTGGTCGCAAGGGTCTAGCCACGATCGTGTAGAAACACTAGTCAGTTGTGCTTCGCGATCACGAGGGCTCAGATGCAATAGCGTAGAGGACCCCTCGGCAGTATATTAAATAGGCAATTTCAGAATTTTTGTCCATTCTTTCATATTTTGAACCCTAGACTACTTGAGGGGCGATTTTTCAAGAGGATTTTTATCCAAGGCAAGAGGGTAAGTGATTTTTATGATTATATTTCAAAATTTACATGGATTTTTAACCCCTAAATCAAGAATTTAAAGTGTAAAATTTGGGATTCTTGGTATAAACTTAAGAGAGTAATTTTGGTGGTTTTCAACATGAACTTGAAATCCGATTTGGAATCTAATCTATATTTGGACTCAGGGTGTTAGGAGTAATCTATATCTATGACTAATTTCGGATTCAGGCCTGGGGCTTGAGGTTGACTCTTTAATTTGGTTAAAAATTAAATCCTTTTTTTATATGTGAAATCAATTCCTAAAGTTTGTAGTGACTCATTTAAATAATATTTGACTAGATTCGAGTCGTTTGGAGTTGGATTTAAAAGGAAAGGCGGTTGTTGTTAATTGAAGCTATCTGGAAAGAAGTAAGTCTCTTGCCTATCCTTTTATGAGGAAATTCTCTCTATAGGTGATCTATTTGCTACTTATTGCTTGATTTAGGAGCCATGTATGTGCGGAGTGACGAGTGTATATGCGTATCTAGGTTTTGACTATATCTGGTAGAGTTTTGCTTATGATATCCCTTGTTTGGACTATGTAAATTTATTATCCACATCTCATTGATTCTATGACTACGTGATGACTCATAATTATAGCATGCTTAATGTTATGACTTGTTGAATTCGATATAACGAATTATTTCGCCAAGTTAACCTTTCTTAGTCATACACTTGTCTTATTGACTCATGATTTGGTGGTTACATGGATTAATTACTCGTGTTAAATGTTATGATTAGATTTTTGAATGTTGAAATATCTTATTGAACTGTTATGATAAATTAAATTACATGAATAGCCATAACTATATTTTACTCATAGGGGCTTGTATTTGCATCTCTATTGTTATATCTCGTTGCCTCATAACTGTATTATTTCATATACATATGCATGAGTTAGAGAATTGGGTATTGCAAAGAGTTGAGCATTTTTGGCATTAAGGACACTATGAGTGAATATTGATTATTGATTGTAAAATGATCAACGCTTGGATATAGATTCGTCCCTACGGAGTCAGGTGATTCCCATGTTACTTTGGGCCTTGTGACCGTAGGCAGTAAGATTTGGTGCTTGGTTTGGACACGTGGCATGTGTCAGGCACATGAATTTGTGTTGTGAGGTATTGAGAAGGGATTCTTAGCATGCATATCTAAATATCTTAGACTCATGCAGTGGATTTTATATAAATTTTGGTTAATTTACATTATGTTTTTATACGTATTCAAGATGAGGAAGTTATATTTGATTTGATCTCTTTTATCTATGTACTATGTCTCTAGCTCTCGTACCTATTTGATGATAACATGTCTTAATTCGTATTTTATGTAACGACCTGACCGGTCGTTTTAAGCTCTAGCATGTCGTTCAGCGGTTTGAAGTCGTGAGCAGCTCCATTTCAGGTATTATGACTTGTAGATGTGGTCGGAATTGAATTTCGGGAAGTTTAGAGTTGATTTGGAAAGAAAATTCTCAATTTAGAAGCCTTAAGTTGGTAGAATCAACTAAGATTGGAATTTTGAGTAAACGACCTCCGAATCAGGATTTGAAGGTTCCTGCAGGTTCGTATGATGATTTCAGACTTGGGCGTATGTCCGGATCGGGTTTTGGATAACCCGGGAGCGTTTCTGACATATTGTGGAAGTTAGCATTTTAGAAGAATTTCATAAATATGGGCTTGAAGTGCATTTCACAATTATTGATGTCTGTTTGGAATTTCGAGTCTGGGAATAGCTTCGTATGGTGATTCTGAAGTTGGGAGCGGGATCGGAAGTGAATTTGGATGTCCGGATGTCATTTTGAAGTCATTTGGCTAAAGATAGAAATTTGAAGGTTTTTGAGAAATTCGACCGGAAGTGGAAGTTTTGATATCGAGGTCGGAATGCAATTTCGGAAGTTGGAGTAGGTCCGTAATGTCGAATATGACTTGTGTGCAAAATTTGGGGTCAATCGGACGTGATTTGATAGGTTTCGACATCGGATGTAGAAGTTGGAAATTTCTAAGTTCATAAAGCTTGGATTTGGGTGTGATTCGTGGTTTCGATGTTGTTTGATGTGATTTCAAGGCTCGACTAAGTTCAAATGAGGTATTAGGACTAATTCGTGTGATTGGACGAGGTCCCGAGGGCCTCAGGTGTATTTCAGGGTGGTTTCGGACCATTTTTCTCTATTTTGCTGTTGCTGTCTTCTGGTGTGCTATGCGATCGCGGTCCCTTGTGTGCGATCGCATAGAAGGAAATTCGAGGGCGGCTGGATTTGGCTTGTGCGTTCGCGGAAGAGAGGGTGCGAACGTGGTGGCTTGGGGTGTGATCACTACGCGAACGCAGGGTACAGTGTGCGAACGCGTAGAAGGAAAGGGAGTTGGGGGCCCGTTCGTCCTACGCGAACGCACAGGAAGCCCTGCGAACACGGAGGGTCAGGGCTGTTGCCCTTCGCGAATGCACTTGTGATGTCGCGAACGCTGAGAGGAAAATTGAGCCTCGGTAGATTAATTTAAATGCAGGATTCTTAGCAATTTCTTCATTTCTTCACTTGGTATGGGCGAGTTTGGGGAGCTTCAAGAGGGGTCTTCCTCCAAGCATCACTAGGTAAGTAAATTCCACCTGTTTTTAAGTTAAATACAAAATTATATGTAAGGATTAGACATTGAAATTGGTAGGAAATTGGGAAATCTTAAAGAAACCTAAAAAAGGGAAATTTGGTTTTTTTGCCACGAATTTGAGCATGGAATTTAGTGTAAATTGTATATTTGAACTAGTAAAGCTATGGGTAGGATTTATCTTCGAGAAATTTTGGATTCCGAGCACGTGGGCCCGAGGGCATTTTGGTCATTTCACTGAGCGGAGTTGGGAAATTATATAATTTGGAATTGTTGCAAATATTAGAGTATATTTTCACTGGGTTGTCGTTGTTTGGATAGTTTTGGGGCGTTGTGCGTCCGTTGGAGTCGTCGGAAAGGCTTGGAAGCCGGTTATGGAATTTCGGAGCGAGGTAAGTCTCCTTTCTAACTTTGTGAGAGGGAATTGTCCCCCTAGGTGAACTAATTAAGTATGTGTTACTATCTGCGGGGGCTACGTACACAGGAGGTGACGGGAGTCCGTGCGTAGCTACTATTATGCCATGTCCAGGTAGCCTAGGACCCACTAGCATGCCTTACCTGTTGTACTTGTGATCTTGTCTGTGATATTAGACTGCTAATATAATCAAAATTGTAATTGAAAGACTAAGGAAGATTAGAGTTTATTTTCTAAATCATATAAAAAGAGAATTGATTTCCTTCGCGGGCAATTATATTTCCGGATAAGGTTGTATTATTAAATATTTTAAAAACTTGGCAAGTGAATTTCGCAAAAGGGATTTAAATACTATTTTGTGGGTTTTAAAAGAGAAATCGGTCATTTACTTGAGTATTTGTGTTACCGACGTATTCGGGGTGGATTGTGCATGTCTTCATGTGGCCGCTTCGCAATTTACATTCTGCGAGCGGAGTGTTATTTCCCCCACTCTCATGGGAGCGGGCCGTACGCCACGGGATTTACAATGCACTTTTGGTACGGGCCGTTCGATCCTCGGCAGTGCATAGACATGATTATTATATTGAGAGGTGCACTTATCAGACGGGTTGCTCGATCCTCGGCAGTGCACTGAGATGATTATTATATTGAAAGATGCACTTTTGGTAGGGGTCGTTCGATCCTCGGAAGTGCATAGACATGAGTATTTATTTGATAGGTGCACTTTTGGTACGGGCCGTTCGATCCTTGGCAGTGCACAGAGTTGATTATTATGAAGACTCAGGCCGGTTGTCCTTATCCCGTATGCGCATGCTAAATTGTTAAATTTTTTTCATGGATTTTAAAAAGTTACAAGGTTATATGGGGGGAAAACAAAGAGGAAATTGTATATTTAAAATATTCGGGGGAAAATGAGGAAGTGGTAACTGTTTGTTTATTCCCAGTATTTACTTGGATTTCAATGTCTTATATATATTGCTGCTTTACTACCTTTATATTCCTACCGTGTTCATCATAGGCTGTTAATTAATTTGCTGGCCCCTAGTGAGTGTCTAATTCGCCTCTCGTCACTAACATGATGAGGTTAGGCGCGCGACTTATTGAGTAAACGTTGTTTTTTGCACTCATGCTACACTTGTTGTGCATTTTATTGCACAGGTACTTTCATAGCAAGGTTGAGGGTTCGGAGACTTAGGCGAGCTGCATCATCCGGGGGCGATCCGCAGCTAACAGAGTCTCCCTCGTACTGTATTTATTTTTATTTTTAATTTTCCTTGTCCAATTTGTATTTGGGACAGGCTTTGTAATGATTGTATAAATTCTTAAAAATTGCTCATGTTCTTGTGACACAGGGTTCTGGGGTGTGTTGGGATGTGATTGCTAAAGTGTAGTATTCGAACCATTATTTTAATTAACAGAAATTATTTGGTTAATATGTAATAAAGTGAAAGGAAATGATTTTTCATAAATGTTAAACAGGAATTTATTTCGGCTATTTAATGATTGGCTTTCCTGACAATGGTGTCCGTCGCCATCACGACCGTAGGGATTTTTGGGTCGCGACAACATGGTATCAGAGCGCTAGGTTCCCTTAGGTCTCACGAATCATGAGCAAGTCTAGTAGAGTCTTGAAGATCGGTATAGAGACGTCTGTGCCTATCTTTGAGAGGTTACAGGGCTAGTAGGAGTACTTCCCTTCTTGATTCCTCATCGTGCGATTCGATTCCCCTAAGGCTTATGCCTAAGTTTATTCTTACTCAATATTACGCGTCGCGAAGCGCTTGCTATGAATCAGTAATTTGAGGAATTAAAATGGTGCTACGAGTGTAATTCGAGATGTTTCCATGTATAATTGGATGGGGCTGTCGTTATGGCCCTGCAAAAGAATAAGATGTTGTTTCAGCTCAGTAGTTGTGTTTCTGAGAGAATTAAGGCTACTTGGGTAGTGATGATGCTTGCGATTGGTTATCGTGTGATGTCGATATGATGATAGAATGCTTGCCCGTATGTTGGGGGTGATGAATGGTTTGGAGAGAGGTCTTCTCAGAGTGTGATTTCGAGATTTCGGTATTTTAGTTCCGGCGGAGAAAAGGGCATTTGGATTATGAATGGTCCGGTTGGGGTTGATAAAGTAGTACGACTTGGTGTCTTCAAGTGAGGTGGGATATGCACCTGTGACGTGAAGTCGTCGTCATTGATCGAATGGAATTTAATAAGTTTGTCGGTGCTATGGTTTCTTCGGTTGCGTGGGGTTAGAGTATTGAGAAGAAGTATTGAAGAATGCGGTTGGCAGAGATTGACCATGAAGTGAGGCTAGGCGGTGGTTCCATTTCTAGGAGGCCAGGTGTAAGAAGCAGAAATCGAGCAGTCGCAAAGTGGGGGAGCGGCAGTATAGCTTGGAATTTGAAGATATTTTCGTGCATCTAATGGATGTCCATGAGGAGCGGACGAACTAGTAAAGTGGTAAATGAAGCAGGGTGTAGGATGGGGTATTGAAGTTGCAGAGAGCGTGTTTTTCAGCGTCGCTGGAAGGTGTCAGTTGTTGATTTCCACAGGTAGGTTATCTCCTATGAATAGGTTAGCGGTGGCATGGTTGGCAGGTCTCTGTGAGGGGTTCTAGTGGCAATTCGGTAGGAGGCAGAATGTGTGAATGATGCTAGAGAAATTGAATATTTAGGGAGTGCTAGCAAGATAGTTTGGAGGAATTGGACAGAGTGGTTGAGCAAGATCGATTTATCCAAGGGAGAAAGGATCTCGGCAAGGTCTAGAGTGGTGCAAGGAGTAGCTTTGGGCTAAGTGGGGGAGTCTCACCATCTGCAGTTGGGTTGTAGGGTTGTCTTATTATAGGGTTGCGGATTATCGGCATGTTGGCAAGTTAGTTCAGCTAAGGGAAAGGAGAAAAATGGTGATTGTGCGTGTGATTTGATGAATGTGTGCAAAAGTTGGACCTGTCGGGCCAGGGTTAGGCTTTGGAAGAGTCAGAATTTTGCTTAAGGCATAGGTGAGTTGTCAGGATAGTGACTTAGTCACGTGCTTCAAGGAAAAGGGTGTTCATGTGCTAGAAGAGCCTTGGAGTTGATTGTATTCGGGGACAGTCAGAGTGGGTGACTCTCCATAGTGGTCCTAGTGAGTTCAAAAGTTAAGAATGCGGCGTTTAAGGGTTTCAGGCAGCAGTATGATCGAGAATCGAGCTTTTACAGAGTAATTTCTGAGAAAAGGGAGGATGGTTGGGATGTTCCATGATATGTTTCAGCATGCAGGGTAGTATTGGAGGAGTGAGAGAAATAAACTCCGGATTGTAGAAAGATTATCAGGAGGGTATGAGACGGGTTGCGGGATTTAGGTAGCATAGTCTCGTGAGTCAAGGTCACTCGGGATGAGTGAGGGTTGAGTTTGTATTGAGTTGAAGGAAGTTTCTATTATTCCTGAAGCAATTGGAGATGATTAAAAGCAAATAGATTTATTAGCCATGGTTTAAATGGCACATTTACGGCAGTGATCGGTTCCTTTGATGTGAATAAGTTATGCAGGAGGTTTGTGCCGGTGTGCACGAGGCTTGTCAGCCATTGTAATGGATTTCATGTTGGAGAATTTGAGTGCTATGGCCTGTCAGGTGTAGGCGGACCCCTAAAGGGTTATGGTGGTATAGACTACTACTTAAGGATTTGCATGATGGGTGATTGTGGGAATTCACTCATGTGTTGAGATTGTACTCCTGAATTGAATTAAGTAAAAGGTTTGTATATGATGAAGTGTTCACCCTATTGATGGTTCAGCAGTTATGATGGATTTCTTGTGCTACCTCATATTGGCATGTTAGGTGCGGTAAGCAGTATGTAACTGGGATTAAGAATCGAGATTTGCGGTTCGGTGTTAATAGGGATTTAAAAGTTCAGAGTAAGCTGGTGTTATCTTTAGTGTTACCTGAGATTGATATCCGGTGGAAGAGGCTTTGTACCCTGGTGATGGGTTCTTGATGTGTCTTGTTGCCTTGTGTGGAAGGTCGTGGAAGCATGGCCGCGAAAAGATTGTATAAGTGTGACATGTAGTCACTTGATGGATTGAAGATTTGGACTGAGTATAAAGAAGTGCAATGTTGTGTACTTGAGAAGTTATGCCTGAGAGTGTTGTTCATTTGGTTGTGGATTGTGGGGTGTTTGTCCCAGCTATGATGGTTGTTCTTGCATATTATGAGAGGAAGTGGGTTAATGTGGACCCAGGTAAAGCTATTAGCCTAGTTTGGTGCGAGCAGGGTAGACTCGATATTTATGGATGGATTTATATATGATTATAGACTCTGTAAGAGCCAGGCATGTTCATTTCAGCAGAGCGCTTTTCATGGAAAGGTATTAGAACAACAGGTGTTATTCTATCTTTGTCAAATTCAGGCGATATTATGATTGTGCCGTGTGAGTTGTGAAACGGCTTGATAGTTTCCTATGTGTTGAGGTCCCGCGTAGTGGGGATGTTATGTGAGCAGAATAACTCTTAAGATCCAGAGTGTATATATGTATATCGCACTTAGTTGTGCTTGAGTTTTGTAGCATGCGGTTTTGTCAGTCTCCCCAGGATGGTATTATGCACTTAGCGTGCTTGTGACCGATATTCAGTAATTTGTTTTAGTGAGCAAATCAGCTCCGTATATATATCTTCTTATGTAAATTTTATGTGTGGATCAGGTGGCACGTTGCCACGGGTATGTATTTGGATCGGGTTGCACGCCGCAACAGTGTAATGATGTGAAGGGTTAATATCTATTTATTTTTCTTATGTTTTACTTCCTATTTTCTGAGAAAAGTTCATATTAGTTGCTTGAGTTGAATAGTCCCTTCCTGAGTCATTTCTCCCTATCATGTTCGAGTTATGGCATATTGGCGCGATGTGGTATCATGTGAGGTTGTTGGTCATGTTTGGTGTGATTTGTTGTCTGAGCAGTTCATACTGGGTGAGACGAGATTATCAGGTCAGGGATCAGTACGATAAGGTTATGTGAAGTGTAGATTAAAGAACAAATACCATTATTCAGGTTCATAATGAAGCGATGATTCTAGTCAAGATGAGGTGTTCAATGATTTGATAAATCTGCAGTTGGGTATGTATTTTCGCACATTTCCTCCGTTGTGGTAGTATTGTCAGCATTATAGCAGGATGTCATTGTGGAGCATGAGGTGCATTGGGAGCATCAGATTCATGGAATTTTGGGCTATTAAGGTTCAGGGAACGTCATTGTGGTTAGATGATGAATTTTGCGGTGCATGGTGCTAATTCAGCAAAGGTATGCAGTCATGTTCGGGTATATCATGTGGTAGCTGATACAGTGTTTATACATTGCAACTAGGCCTGGCAGAGAAATTTCAACTGTTGGAACTGGATTCTGAGCTTATTATGTGGGTAAAGGAGGAATCTTCAAGTTTGATCATGCTAATGCACTCTACTGGGTTGTGGTAGCACGGGCAGGTGCACGAGGTGTTAAACAGTGATTTCAGATAACTCCAGAGCAGCTCTTGGCATGTTCGAGGACGAAAGTCGATTTAAGTGGGGGAGAATGTAACGACCCGGCCAGTCGTTTTGAGCTCTAGCGCGTCGTTCAGCAATTTGAAGTCGTGAGAAGCTCCATTTTCAGGTATTATGACTTGTAGATATGGTCGGAATTGAATTTCGGGAAGTTTAGAGTTGATTTGGAAAGGAAATTCTCATTTCAGAAGCCTTAAGTTGGTAGAATCAACTAAGATTGGAATTTTGAGTAAACAACCTCTGAATCAGGATTTGAAGGTTCATGCAGGTTCGTATAATGAGTTCGGACTTGGGCGTATGTCCGCATCAGGTTTTGGACAACCCGGGAACGTTTCAGTGCATATTGTGGAAGTTAGCCTTTTAGAAGAATTTCATAAATTTGGGTTTGAAGTGCATTTCAGAGTTATTGATGTCTGATTGGGATTTCGAGTCTGGGAATAGCTTCGCATGGTGATTTTGATGTTGGGAGCGAGATCGGAAGTGAATTCGGATGTCCGGAGGTCATTTTGAAGTCATTTGGCTAAAGATAGAAATTTGAAGGTTTTTGAGAAATCCGACCGGAAGTGGAAGTTTTGATATCGAGGTTGGAATGCGATTCCGGAAGTTGGAGCAGGTCCGTAATGTCGAATATGACTTGTGTGCAAAATTTGGGGTCAATTGGACGTGATTTGATAGATTTCGGCATCAGATGTAGAAGTTGGAAATTTCTAAGTTCATAAAGTTTGGATTTGGGTGCGATTTATGGTTTCGATGTTGTTTGATGTGATTTCAAGGCTCGACTAAGTACGAATGAGGTATTAGGACTAATTCATGTGATTGGATGGGGTCCCTGGGGCCTCGGGTGTGTTTCGAGGTGGTTTCAGACCATTTTCTCTGTTTTGCTGCTGCTGTCTTCTGGTGTGCTATGCGATCGCGGTCCCTTGTGTGCGATCACATAGAAGGAAATTCGAGGGCTGCTGGATTTGGCTTGTGCATTCGCGGAAGAGGGGGTGCGAGTGCGGTGGCTTGGGGTGTGATCACTACGCGAACGCAGGGTACAATGTGCGAAAACGTAGAAGGAAAAGAGTTGGAGGCCTAGGGGGCCGTTGGGCCTATGCGAACGCACAAGAGCCCTGCGAACATGGAGGGTCAGGGTTGTTTCCCTTCACGAATGCACTGGTGATGTCGCAAACGCAGAGAGGAAAATTGAGCCTGGGTAGATTAATTTAAATGCGGGATTCTTAGCCATTTCTTCAATTCTTCACTTGGTATGGGCGAGTTTGGGGAGCTTTAAGAGGGGTCTTCCTCCAAGCATCACTAGGTAAGTAAATTCCTCCCGTCTTTAAGTTAAATAAAAGATTATATGCATGGATTAGACATTGAAATTGGTAGGAAATTGGGAAATCTTAAAGAAACCTAGAAAATGGAAATTTGGATTTTTAGCCACGAATTTGAGCATGGAATTTAGTGTAAATTGTATATTTGAACTAGTAAAGTTATGGGTAGGATTTATCTTCGAGAAATTTCGGATTCTGGGCACGTGGGCCCGAGGGCATTTTGGTCATTTCACTGAGCGGAGTTAGAAAATTATATAATTTGGAATTGTTGGAAATATTAGAGTATATTTTCATTGGGTTGTCGTTGTTTGGATAGTTTTGGGGCGTTGTGCCTCCGTTGGAGTCGTCGGAAGGGCTTGGAAGCCGGTTATGGAATTTTGGAGCGAGGTAAGTCTCCTTTCTAACTTTGTGAGGGGGAATTGTCCCCCTAGGTGAACTAATTAAGTATGTGTAACTATCTGAGGGGGCTACGTACGCACGAGGTGACAAGAGTCCGTGCGTAGCTACTATTATGCCATGTCTAGGTAGCCTAGGACCCACTAGCATGCCTTACCTGTTGTACATGTGATCTTGTTTGTGATATTAGACTGCTAATATAATCAAAATTGTAATTGAAAGACTAATGAAGATTAGAGTTTAAATCATATAAAAAGAGAATTGATTTCCTTCGCGGGCAATTATATTTCCAAATAAGGTTGTATTATTAAACATTTTAAAAACTTGGCAAGTGAATTTCAAAAAAGGGATTTAAATACTATTTTGTGGTTTTTAAAAGAGAAATCAGTCATTTACTTGAGTATTTGTGTTCCGGACGTATTCGGGGTGGATTGTTGATTGTGCATGTCTGCATGTGACCGTTTCGCAATTTACATTCCGCGAGCGAAGTGTTATTTCCTCCACTCTCATGGGAGCGGACCGTACGCCACGACGGATTTAAAATGCACTTTTGGTACGGGCCGTTCGATCCTCGGCAGTGCACATACATGATTATTATATTGAGAGGTGCACTTATGGGACGGGCCGTTCGATACTCGTCAGTGCACATAGATGATTATTATATTGAGAGATGCACTTTTGGTACGGGTCGTTCGATCCTCAGCAGTGCATAGACATGAGTATTTATTTGAGAGGTGCACTTTTGGTACGGGTCGTTCGATCCTCGACAGTACATAGAGTTGATTATTATGACGGCTCAGGCCGGTTGTCCTTATCTCGTATGCGCATGCTAAATTGTTAAATGTTTTTCATGGATTTAAAAAGTGACAAAGTTATTTGGGGGAAAACAAAGAAGTAAATTGTTTATTTAAAATATTCGGGGGAAAATGAGGAAGTGGTAACTGTTTGTTTATTCCCAGTATTTACTTGGATTACATTGACTTATATATATTGTTGCTTTACTACCTTTACATGCCTACCGTGTTCATTATAGGCTGTTAATTAATTTGCTGGCCCCTAGTGAGTGTCTAATTCGACCTCTCGTCACTACCTCTCTGAGGTTAGGCGGCGATTTACTGAGTACACGTTATTTTTTGTACTCATGCTACACTTGCTCTGCATTTTATTGCACATGTACTTTCATAGCAAGGTGGAGGATTCAGAGACTTAGGCGAGCTACATCATCCGGGGGCGATCCGCAGCTGACAGAGTCTCCCTCGTACTATATTTATTTTTATTTTTAATTTTCCTTGTCCAATTTGTATTTGGGACAGGCTTTGTAATGATTGTATAAATTTTTAGAAATTGCTCATGTACTTGTGACACCAGGTTCTGGGGTGTGTTGAGATGTAATTGCTAAAGTGTAGTATTCGAACCATTATTTTAATTAATAGCTTTTATTTGGTTAATATGTAATAAAGTGAAAGGAAATGATTTTTCATAAATGTTAAACAGGAATTTATTTCGGCTATTTAATGATTGGCTTGCCTGACAATGGTGTTCGGCGCCATCACAACCGTAGGGATATTTGGGTCATGAAAACATGGTATCAGAACGCTAGGTTCCCTTAGGTCTCACGAGTCATGAGAAAGTCTAATAGAGTCTTGCGGATCAATACGGAGACGTCTGTACCTATCTTTGAGAGGCTACAGGGCTGTTAGGAGTACTTCCCTTCTTGATTCCTCACCGTGCGATTCGATTCCCTTAAGGCTTATGCCTAAGTTTATTCTTACTCAATCTTACGCGTCGCGAAGCATTTGCTATGAATCAGGAATTTGAGGAATTGAAATGGTGCTACGGGTGATCGAGATGTTTCCATGTATAATTGGATGAGGCTGTTGTTATGGCCCTGCAAAAGAATAAGATGTTGTTTCAGCTCAGTAGCTGTGTTTCTGAGAGCATTAACGCTATGCTCAGGTAGTGATGATGCTTGCGATTGGTTATTGTGTGATGTCGATATGATGAAAGAATATTTGCTCGTATGCTGGGGGTGATGAATGGTTTAGAGGGAGGTCTTCTCAGAGTGTGATTTCGAGATTTCGGTATTTTAGTTCCGGCGGAGGAAAGGGCATTTGGATTATGAATGTTCCGGTTGGGGTTGATAAAGTAGTAAGACTTGGTGTCTTCAAGTGTGGTGGGATATGCACCGGTGACGTGAAGTCGTCGTCATTGATCGAATGGAATGTGTTAAGTTTGTCGGTGCTATGGTTTCTTCGGTTGCGTGGGGTTAGAGTATTTAGAAGAAGTATTGAAAAATGCTGTTGGCAAAGATTGATCCTAAAGTGGGACTACACGGTGGTTCCATTTCTAGGAGGCCAGGTGTAAGAAGCAGAAGTCGAGCAGTCGCAAAGTGGGGGAGCGGCAGCATAGCTTGGAATTTGAAGATATTGCTGCGCATCTAATGGATGTCCATGATGAGCGGACGGACTAGTAAAGTGGTAATTGAAGCAGGGCGTAGGATGTTGTATTGAAGTCGCAGAGAGCATGTTTTTGAGCATCGCTGGAAGGTGTTAGTTGGTGATTTCCACAGGTGGGTTATCTCCTGTGAATAGGTTAGCGGTGGCATGGTTAGCAGGTCTTTGTGAGGGGTTCTAGTGGCTATTCGATAGGAGGCAGAATGTGTGAATGATGCTATAGAATTTGAGTATTTAGGGAGTGCTAGCAAGAGAATTTGGAGGAATTGGATGGAGTGGTTGAGCAAGATCGAGTTATCCAAGGGAGAAGGATCTCGGCAAGGTCTAGAGTGGTGCAAGGAGTAGCTTCGGGCTAAGTGGGGGAGTCCCACCATCTGCAGTTAAGTTGTAGGGTTGTCTTCTCATAGGCTTGCGGATTTTCGACGTGTTGGCAAGTTAGTTCAGCTAAGGGAAAGGAGAAAAATGGTGATTGTGCGTGGGATTTGATGAATGTGTGCAAACGTTAGCCCTGTCGGGCCAGGGTTAGGCTTTGGAAGATTTAGAATTTTGCTTAAGGCATAGGTGAGTTTTCACAATAGTGACTCAGTCACGTGCTTCAAGGAAAAGGGTGTTCATGTGCTAGAAGTTCCTTGGAGTTGATTGTATTCGGGGCCAGTCAGAGTGGGTGACTCTCCATAGCGGTCCTAGTGAGTTCAAAAGTTAAGAATGCGGCGCTTAAGGGTTTCAGGGAGCAGTATGATCGGGAATCGAGCTTTTACAAAGTAATTTCTGAGAAAAAGGATGATGGTTGGGATGTTCCATGATATGTTTCAGCATGCAGGATAGTATTGGAGGAGTGAGAGAAATAAACTCCGGATTGTAGAAAGATTATCAGGAGGGTATGAGACGGGTTGCGGGATTTAGGCAGCATAGTCTCGTGAGTCAAGGTCACTCGGGATGAGTGAGGGTTGAGTTTGCTATGAGTTGAAGGAAGTTGCTATTATTTCTGAAGCAATTGGAGATGATTAAAAGAAAATAGATTGATTAGCCATGGTTGAAATGGCACATTTACGGTAGTGATCGGTTCCTTTGATATGATTAAGTTATGCAGGAGGTTTGTGCCGGTGTGCACGAGGCTTGTCGGTCGTCGTAATGGATTTCATGTGGGAGCATTTGAGTGCTATGGCCTGTCAGGTGTAGGCGGACCCCGAAAGGGTTATGGTGGTATAGACTACTACTTAAGGATTTGCATGATAGGTGATTGTGGGAATTCACTCGTGTGTTGAGATGGTAGTCCTGAATTGAATTAAGTAAAAGGTTTCTATATGATGAAGTGTTCACCCTATTGATGGTTCAGCAGTTATGACGGAATTCTTGAGCTACCTCATATTGGCATGTTAGGTGCGGTAAGCAGTATGTAACTGGGAGTAAGAATCAAGATTTGCGGTTCGATGGTAATAGGGATTTGAAAGTTAAGAGTAAGCTGGTGTTATCTTCAGTGTCACCTGAGATTGATATTCGGTGGAAGAGGATTTGTACCCTGGTCATGGGTTCTTGATGTGTCTTGTTGCCTTGTGTGGAAGGTCGTGGAATCATGACCGCGAAAAGATTGTATAAGTGTGACATGTAGCCACTTGATGGATTGAAGATTTGGAATGAGTATAAAGAAGTGCAATGTTCTGTATTTGAGAAGTTATGCCTGAGAGGCGTTCAGTTTATTTGGTTCTGGATTGTGGGGTGTTTGTCCCGGCTATGATGGTTGTTCTTGCATATTATGAGAGGAAGTGGGTTAATGTGGACCTAGGTAAAGCTATTAGCCTAGTTTGGTGCAAGCAGGGTAGACTCGGAATTTGTGGATGTATTTAGATATGATTATCGACTCCGTACGAGCCAGACATGTTCATTTCAGTAGAGCGCTTTTCATGGAAAGGTATTAGAACAGCAGGTGTTGTTCCGTCTTCGTCAAATTCATGCAATATTATGATTGTTCCGTGTGAGTTATGAAATGGCTTGATAATTTCCTATGTGTTGAGGTCCCGCGTAGTGGGGATGTTATGTGAGCAGGATAGCTCTTGAGATCCAGAGTGTATATAAGTATATCGCACCTCAGTTGTGCTTGAGTTTTGTAGCATGCGGCTTTGTCATTATCCCCAGGATGGGATTATGCACTTAGCGTGCTTGTGACCAATATTCAGTAATTTGTAATAGTGAGCAAATCAGCTTCGTATATATATATATCTTCTTATGTAAATTTTATGTGTGGATCGGGTGGCACGTCGCCACGGGTATGTATTTGGATCGGGTTTCACGCGCAACATTGTGATGATGAGAAGTGTTAATATATATTTATATTTCTTATGTTTTACTTCCTATTTTCTGAGAAAAGTTCATATTAGTTGCATGAGTTGAATAGTCCCTTCCCGAGTCATTTTTACCTATCATGTTCGAGTTATGGCCTATTGGCGCGATGTGGTATCATGTGAGGCTATTGGTCATGTTTGGGGTGATTTGTTGTCTGAGCAGTTCATACTGGGTGAGACGAGATTATCGGGTCAGGGATCAGTACGATAAGGTTATGTGAAGTGTAGATTAAAGAACAAATACCATTATTCAAGTTCATAATGAAGTGATGATTCTAGTCAAGATGAGGTATTCAATGATTTGATAACTCTGCAGTTGGGTATGAATTTTCGCACATTTCCTCAGTTGTGGTGGTATCGTCAGCATTATAGCAGGATGTATGTATATATATCATGAGGTACATTGGGAGCATCAGATTCGTTGAATTTTGGGCTATTAAGGTTCAGCGAAGGTCATTGTGGTTAGATGATGAATTTTGCGGTGCATGGTGCTAATTCAACAAAGGTATGCTTTCATGTTCGGGTATATCGTGTGGTAGTTGATACGGTGTTTATACTGTAAAGACCCGTAACATTTTATCGCTTTAAAATAATTCCCGAATGAGTCCCCGTGTTATATTTATTGTGGGAATCTTTGAAACAGACCTGAACTTAGTAAAATGTACCCCCGAGACTTAAAGAATATAATTTTTCCAGAAAGTAGGTGTTATGCGACGCACTATGCAATCGCACATCGTGTATGCAGACCGCATAATGGTCGCATACCTAGGAAGAGTAGTGCCCCATTTGAAGTCAACTATGTGGTCCAGTATGTGATCGCATAACGTGTATGCGGACCACACAATGGTCGCATACCTGGGCAGTGTGATTCGAATTTTGGCCCATCTTGAGGGCCATTATGCGGACCGCATGTCAGGAATGTGATCGCATTCCTGACCGCATACTTGTGTCGGGCTTCTATTTTTCTAATTTTAAAACCCGACCCCAGTCCATTAAAAACACCCCTCCCCTTCATTTTTAACCATTTTTCTGGGATATTAGAGAGAGGAAAGAGTGGGTTCTAGAGAGAGAAAGTCCCAACTTCATCAAATTGGTCTTCCTTCATCACTCAAGCTTGGAACTAATCAAGTAGAACACAAATTTCTTCACTCTAAGAGGTAAGCTTCCACCCCATTAACCCTAAATTTCCAAATATTGTTTAAATGAAACATGGGTAGGATAGTTCATAAAGACGGGGTTGAGAACCTTGCATGCATGCACCCAATCTGTCGTAATCTAGTTAAGGAAAATAGGTTGGGGTAATCTTTCACTAAAGAAGGGTTATCTAATCCAAAAAGAACACCTAGTGTTTGATAGAAAGCTCAAATGAGTTCGAGACATGTT
Source organism: Nicotiana knightiana (assembly GCA_005239525.1). Classification (NCBI taxonomy): domain Eukaryota; kingdom Viridiplantae; phylum Streptophyta; class Magnoliopsida; order Solanales; family Solanaceae; genus Nicotiana; species Nicotiana knightiana. The sequence continues at coordinate 32,104 of ML428667.1, read as the reverse complement.
CATGATTCCTAATTCTAAGTTTAAATGTGCCGCATTATGAATTAGGTTGAAGGTGCTAGGAGGCCCGGTGATTTGAGATAGAAATTAAGAAAAAATCCCGATTCGAGGTATGTATGGCTAACTTTAACCTTCATAGAATCCTCTTGTTGGATCCGGGTATTTGGTATGTGTGCCTTGTTTGGAAATACGTGAATTGATTGTTCAAACGTGTTCAGGCGTGAGATTCCATTCTCTGATTTTCCTGGTTGATTGTCATGCTACTGTGTTGTATGAAGTTGTGAAAGATGTTTGATGTGTAATGAACGAAAGATTGATAATGTGCTCAAATGTGGGAATGTCTAAAATAGTTGAAAGCCATGCGTGGAAAGTAATGAAAAAGAGTATTGTGAAACAATGTAACTGAATTGGGCGATTGTGGCAACACCGTGTTCATGAAATTACTACTTGATGAGAGTTATGGTGCCTTGGGCCCAAATACATAAATTGTTGATAGGAACTTGTATTCCTTGAAGTGATGATTATTGTGATGTAATTGTTTATGGTTGCTGTTATGAATATGATTGTCAGGTGGGATCGGGTTGCACGCCGCAACACAAAGCAATAAGCTTGATATGGTGTGAGGCAATAAGGGTGGCCGAGGTAACAAGGGTGACCGAGGTAATAAGGGTGGCCGAAGTAATAAGGACAGAATGTGATCGTTATCACCATCGAAATAAAAATCGGGGAAACTCTTGAATATGGAAATGTTGAAAAGGGGAAAAGGAGAGATTGTGAAACTTGATGATTTGGTTGTTCTTTTTCACATGCATTGATTGATTGGTTCTATTACTGTTTCTTACTTGTGTATTGCTTTATTGTACTTGGGATGAAGTTTATCCATACATACTAGTACTATTCCACAGTACTAACGTCCCTTTTTCCGGGGGCACTACATTTTCTTATATAAATGTAGGTGGTTCTACAGGAGGTAATTCAGCCCACCGTCAGTAGTGCCTCCTCTCCTTTCCGTCAGCTGTTCTGGTGAGCCCCACTTCCTCCCGGGGCCACGTGCGGGTCATGTCACCTTAATTTGAGTTTATGGTGTAGTGTAAGGTATAGCCGGGGCCTTGTTTCCGGCAAGTAGTATATAAATCTTTTGTATTTGTAGAGGCTCCGTAGACACAATGTGGGGAAAGTATATATGTATTTTGGGTAGTAAGCGTATGGTTTGGAATCGTGGTCCACGTTGTTAATGTTGTATGTATTTTGTAAGTATTTGGTATCATGTGTTAGAAATGATAAAAGGTAGAAGTGAATTCAAGTTGGAAACTTATGCTTAAGTTAGAAATGGCTATTTTACCTGAATGATGTATATTGAAATCACGGGGTAACGCGTGGGATAGGAAAGGCAAATCAGGTTCGCTTGACTAGGGTCACCCGGTTGAGTGCCGGTCGCGTCCCTCGATTTTGGAGCGTGACAAACTTGATATCAGAGCCTAAGGTTTTAAAAGTGTCCTAGGATATCTCAGATCCGTGTCTAGCAGATCCCTTCTTATCGGTGTGGATTCAACCACATCTATAATTAGGGGGCTACATGGACATTTAGGAAACACCCTTTTCATTGTTATTCTATATCGTGCGGTGAAATGGAAAGTGAAAATATTCTCGTCTAACTCATGCTCTGTTCCAAAAAATTTCAGTAATGGCACCAAAGAAGATAGCTCGGCTCGGCTTAGAGGCCGATGCCACCCCAAGTGTGGCTGTGAAATATGCACCCGATGGTGCGGGTGAGAGCGAGTCCCCGACTTTGAATCCACCTGGCCTTTCTGTTCCACCTGGCCTATCTTCAGTACGTCCTCCAGCTCCAACAGGGCATGGTGCAGTTAGAGGTGGAGCTCGTGGTAGAGGTGGACCCAACCGGTTCTATGCTTTGAGTGGTCGCCAGAGTGCGGAGGCTTCTCCAGACGTTGTTACAGGTATTCTGGATGTTCAAGCCCATGATTGCTATGCTCTTATTGATCCGGGGTCCTCCTTGTCTTATGTTACCCCATTTATTGCTTCAAGTTTTGGGATAGAACCCGAACATCTTCATGAGCCGTTCTCTGTGTCGACTCCGGTTGGTGATTCCACTACAGCCGCACGAGTCTATAGGAATTGTGTTGTCACGGTGTGGTTGAGATACCACGGCCGATCTTATCGAACTAGGGATGGTAGATTTTGATGTTATCATGGGAATGGATTGGCTTTACTCGTGCTTTGCTAAACTCGACTGCCGAACCAGAATTATGAGACTAGAGTTTCCTAATGAGTCAGTTATTGAGTGGAAAGGGAATGGTGTGGTGCCAAAGGGTAGGTTTATTTCCTACCTTAAGGACTCGAAGATGATTAAAAAGGGGTGTGTTTATCATTTGGTCCGACATGCGGACACCACTTCAGAAGTGTCTGCCCCCGAGTCCGTCCCAGTTGTGAATGAGTTTCTTGAAGTATTTCTGGATGAGCTTCCAGGGATTCCGCCAGATAGAGAGATCGATTTCGGGATTAATGTATTGCCAGATATGCAGCCAATATCTATTCCACCATACAGAATGGCGCTAGCAGAGTTAAGGGAGTTAAAGAAGCATTTGAAAGACTTATTAGAGAAGGGGTTCATTCGGCCGAGTGTGTCGCCATGGGGCGCTCCGGTTCTTTTCGTCAGGAAGAAGGATGGGTCGCTTTGGATGTGTATTGATTATCGGCAGCTCAACAAAGTCACTATCAAAAACAAGTATCCATTGCCTCGGATAGATGATTTGTTCGACCAATTGTATGGTGCGAGGTTCTTGTCCAAAATTGATTTACGGTCGGGGTATCACCAGTTGAAGATCAGAGAGGAGGATATTCCTAAGACCGCCTTCAGAACTCGTTATGGCCATTTTGATTTTTTGGTAATGTTCTTTGGACTGACCAATGCTCCAGCGGCTTTCATAGATCTTATGAATCGGGTTTTCAAATTGTTTCTTGACTCCTTCGTGATTGTTTTTATTGATGGCATCCTTGTCTACTCGCGAAGTCGAAAGGATCATGCTAATCACCTCAGGGCAGTTCTGCAGACTCTTCACCAATTATATGCCAAGTTTTCAAAATGTGAATTTTGGTTGGAGTCAGTCACATTTTTGGGTTATGTTGTTTCTAGAGAAGGGATTAAGGTTGATCCCCAGAAAATCACAACGGTAAAGGATTGGCCTAGACCAACGACCCCGAAAGAGATTCGCAGTTTCTTAGGTCTAGCCGGGTATTATCGGAGGTTTGTGGAAGGGTTCTCTACCCTCGCTCCCCATTTATTAAATTGACGCAGAAGGCAACTAAGTTCCAATGGTCCGACGCTTGTGAGAAGAGCTTTCAGTAATTGAAATCAAGATTGACTTCAGCAGCGGTATTAACTTTACCAGAAGGCACGGAGGGATTTGTGGTTTATTATGATGCTTCAAGGGTTGGTTTGGGATGTTTGTTGATGCAACACGGGAAGGTTATATCCTATGCTTCCAGGCAACTCAAGAATCACGAGAAGAATTATCCGACGCATGATTTAGAACTCGCGGCAGTTGTGTTTGCATTAAAAATCTGGCGGCATTATTTGTATGGGGTCCATGTGGACGTGTTCTGAGACCACAAGAGTCTCCAATATTTGTTCAAGCAGAAGGAGGTGAATTTAAGGCAGCGGCGATGGTTAGAATTGCTTAAGGATTATGATATGAACATTATGTACCATCCGGGAAAATCAAACATAGTGGCCGACGCTCTCAGTCGAAAGTCTATGGGTAGTCTGGCTCATTTGGAGGAAGACCAGAGGTCGTTGGCTCAGGAGGTTTGTCAATTGGCTAGTCTGGGGGTCTGTCTCTCGACCTCAGACGAGGGGAAAGTCATGGTGCATAATGGGGCAGAATCATCGCTTGTAGCGGAAGTCAAGGAGAAGCACTTTATTGATCCAGCATTGGCGCAGTTGAAGGAGGCAGTTTTGAATAGCAAGATCTATGCATTTTTGCTTGGGAGCGATGATGGTGTTTTGCGGTTCCAGGGAAGGTTATGTGTTCTCGATGTGGATAATCTTCGTGAGAGGGTGATGACGGAAGCTCACAATTCCAGGTATTTCGTGCACCTAAGATCCACGAAAATGTATCAAGATCTCCGGGAAATTTATTGGTGGAGCGGTATGAAGAGAGGTGTGGCAGACTTTGTATCTAAATGTCTGAATTGTCAGTAGGTGAAGGACGAGCATCATAGGCCTGGTGGGTTAACTCAGCTTATGGAAATTCCAATGTGGAAATGGGAAATGATCAACATGGATTTAGTGGTAGGGCTACCTCGCACTCAGCGTAAGTTCGACTCGATTTAGGTGATAGTGGACCAACTCACGAAATCAGCTCACTGCTTGCCGGTCAAGTCCATCGATACTGCAGAACAGTACGCTCAGTTGTATACCAAGGAAATAGTCAGGCTTCATGGTACTCCAATTTCTATTATATTAGACCAAGGGGCCCAGTTCACAGCTAATTTTTGGAGGAAATTTCAGCAAGGCTTGGGTACTCAGGTAAATCTCAGCACAGCTTTCCACCCGTGGACTGATGGTCAGGCAGAGCAGACTATTCAGACGCTTGAAGATATGTTACGGACTTGTGTATTGGACTTCAAGGGTAGTTGGGATGACCATTTACCGCTTATTGAATTTGCTTACAATAACAACTTTCACGCAAGTATTCAGATAGCCCCATTTGAGGCATTGTACGGAAGGAGTTGTAGATCTCTGATTGGGTAGTTCGAGGTCGGTGAAGCAGAGTTGTTAGGGCCAGATCTTGTGCACCAGGCATTGGAAAAAGTCAGAGTCATTCGGGAGAGGATGAAAACCGCTCAGAGTCGTCAAAAGTCCTATGCGGACGTTAGTCGAAGAAGAATTGGAATTCCAAGTTGATGATTGGGTATTATTGAAGGTATCTCCCATGAAGGGAGTGATGCGGTTTGGGAAGAAAGGGAAATTGAGCCCAAGGTATGTCGGGCCATATCGGATTGCTCAAAGAATAGGACAAGTGGCTTATCAGTTGGAATTACCCCATGAATTGTCATTAGTGCACCCGGTGTTCCACGTTTCCATGTTGAAGAAAGTGGTTGGAGATCCATCAGTCATCGTACCAGTTGAGACCATTAATTTTAATGAAGAATTATCATATGAGGAGGTTCCGGTTGCTATTCTTGATAGGCAAGTCCGTAGATTGAGGAACAAAGAAATCGCTTCAGTTAAAGTATTATGGCGAAGTCAGCGCGTTGAGGAAGCCACGTGGGAGGCAGAAAATGAGATGAAAGAAAGATATCCCCACTTATTTGAACAAGTCTAGTGGTGATGTTAGAACCCTCTCCTATAACTATACCCTCGGTTCTGTGCAAAAGCACCCCATCTTCCCCTAATTACATTATTGTTGTAATTTTCCCATGTGTGCTAAAACTGAACCCGCTGTTCTATTTGGGTAGTGTGTAACCCTTGAGGTAAATGAAAGTTTTGTGAAACATATATGCTAGGTAAGTGATTAATGGTAGAATAGGTTGGTAGTAATTAATTGAAATGAATATAGTATATTGAGGTGATTGGGTTGTATGAGACTCATTAAAAAGACCAAGTTATGTGCAAAGATGTGAATCATGTGCAAATTTGTGGTATAAGAAGAAAGAACTATGTGTAGTTGACAAAATGATCGAATAATTGACAATTGTTTAGGTAAAAAAGTTGTGTGTAAGTTATTGGGTGATTAAAACTGTGTAATGGTGCTTGGAAATGTGTTTCGGGGGCTTTCTGACAGGTAGATAGGTCTAATTACAAAGGGAACTCTGGCAAAAATTTTCTGAAATATTGGAGTTAGTGAAAATCTGGAAATTTCATGTCACGCTTTCAAAACTAATTGATTTCCAAAACCCTCATTCGAGGACGAATGATTTTTAAAGGGGGGGGAGGATGTAAAGACCCGTAACATTTTCTCGCTTTAAAATAATTCCCGAATGAGTCCCCGAGTTATTTTTATTGTGGGAATCTTTGAAACAGACCTGAACTGAGTAAAATGTACCTCGAGACTTAAAGAATATAATTTTTCCAGAAAGTAGGTGTTATGCGACACACTATGCGATCACACATCGTGTATGCGGACCGCATAATGGTCGCATACCTAGGCAGAGTACTGCCCCATTTGAAGTCAAATATGCGGTCCAGTATGCGATCGCATAATGTGTATGCGGACCGCACAATGGTCGCATACATATGCAGTGTGTTTCGAATTTTGGCCCATCTTGAGGGCCATTATGCGGTCGATTATGCGGACCGCATGTCAGGAATGCGATCGCATTCCTGACCGCATTCTTGTGTCGGGCTTCTATTTTTCTAATTTTAAAACCCGACCTCAGTCCATTAAAAACACCCCTCCCTTCATTTTTCACCATTTTTCTGGGATATTAGAGAGAGGAAAGAGTGGGTTCTAGAGAGAGAAAGTCCCAACTTTATCAAATTGGTCTTCCTTCATCACTCAAGATTGGAACTAATCAAGTAGAACACAAATTTCTTCACTCTAAGAGGTAAGCTTCCACCCCATTAACCCTAAATTTCCAGATTTTGTTAAAATGAAACATGGGTAGGATAGTTCATAAAGACGGGGTTAAGAACCTTGCATGCATGTACCCAATCTACCATAATCTAGTTAAGGAAAATAGGTTGGGGTAATCTTTCACTAAAGAAGGGTTATCTAATCCAAAAAGAACACCTAGTGTTTGATAGAAAGCCCAAATGAGTTCGAGACATGTTCATGATTCCTAATTCTAAGTTTAAATGTGGCACATTATGAATTAGGTTGAAGGTGCTAGGAGGCCCGGTGATTTGAGATAGAAATTAAGCAAAAGTCCCGATTCGAGGTATGTATGGCTAACTTTAACCTTCGTAGAATCCTCTTGTTGGGTCCGGGTATTTGGTATGTGTGCCTTGTTTGGAAATATGTGAATTGATTGTTCAAACGTGTTGAGGCGTGAGATTCTATTCTCTGATTTTCCTAGTTGATTGTCATGTTACTGTGCTGTATGAAGTTGTGAAAGAAGTTTGATGTGTAATGAAAGAAAGATTGATAATGTGCTCAAATGTGGGAATGTGTAAAATAGTTGAAAGCCATGCGTGGAAAGTAATGAAAAAGAGTATTGTGAAACAATGTAACTGAATTGGGAGATTGTGGCAACACCATGTTCATGAAATTACTACTTGATGAGAGTTATGGTGCCTTGGGCCCAAATACATAAATTGTTGATAGGAACTTGTATCCCTGGATTCCGAGCTTATTATGTGGGTAAAGGAGGAATCTTCTGGTTTGATCATGCTAATGTACTCGACTGGGTTGTGGTAGCACGGCCAGGTGCACGAGGTGTTAAACAGTGATTTCAGATAACTCCAGAGTAGTTCTTGGCATGTTCGAGGACGAACGTTGGTTTAAGTGGGGAAGAATGTAACGACCCGACCGGTCGTTTTGAGCTCTAGCGCGTCGTTCAGCAGTTTGAAGTCGTGAGCAGCTCCATTTCAGGTATTATGACTTGTAGATGTGGTCGGAATTGAATTTTGGGAAGTTTAGAGTTGATTTGGAAAGAAAGTTCTCATTTCAGAAGCCTTAAGTTGGTAGAATCAACTAAGATTGGAATTTTCAGTAAATGACCTTCGAGTGAGGATTTGAAGGTTCCTGCAGGTTCGTATGATGATTTCGGACTTGGGCGTATGTCTGGATCGGGTTTTGGATAACCCGGGAGTGTTTTGGTGCATATTGTGGAAGTTAGCATTTTAGAAGAATTTTATAAATTTGGGCTTGAAATGCATTTCAGAGTTATTGATGTTCGTTTGGAATTTTGAGTCTGGGAATAGCTTTTTATGGTGATTTTGAAGTTGGGAGCGCGATCGGAAGTGAATTCAGATGTCCGTAGGTCATTTTGAAGTCATTTGGCTAAAGATAGAAATTTGAAGGTTTTTGAGAAATACGATCGGAAGTGGAAGTTTTGATATCGAGGTCGGAATGTGATTCCGAAAGTTGCAATAGGTGCGTAATGTCGAATATGACTTGTGTGCAAATTTTGGGGTCAATCGGACGTGATTTGATAGGTTTCAGCATCAGATATAGAAGTTGGAAATTTCTAAGTTCATAAAGTTTGGATTTGGGTGCGATTCATGGTTTCGATGTTGTCTTATGTGATTTCAAGGCTCGACTAAGTTCGAATGAGGTATTAGGACTGAGTCGTGTGATTGGAAGGGGTCCGGGGGCCTCGGGTGTGTTTCCAGGTGGTTTCGGACGATTTTTCTCTGTTTTGCTGCTGCTGTCTTCTGGTGTGCTATGCGATCACGGCCCTTGTATGCGATCGCATAGAAGGAAATTCGAGGGCTGCTGGATTTGGATTTTGCGTTCGCGGAAGAGGGGGTGCGAACGAGATGGCTTGGGGTGTGATCACTACGCGAACACAGGGTACGGTGTGCGAACGCGTAGAAGGAAAGGGAGCTAGGGGCCTGGGGGGCCGTTTGGCCTATGCGAATGCACAAGAAGCCCTGTGAACGCTGAGGGTCAGGGCTGTTTCCCTTCGCGAACGCACTCGTAATGTCGCGAATGCAGAGAGGAAAATTGAGCCTGGGCAGATTAATTTAAATGTGGGATTCTTATCCATTTCTTCACTTGGTATGGGCGAGTTTGGGAGCTTCAAGAGGGGTCCTCCTCCAGGCATCACTAGGTAAGTAAATTCCTCCCGTTTTAAAGTTAAATACAAGATTATATGCATGGATTAGACTTTGAAATTGGTAGGAAATTGGGAAATCTTAAATAAACCTAGAAAATGGAAATTTGGATTTTTTGCCACGAATTTGAGCATGGAATTTAGTGTAAATTGTATATTTGAACTAGTAAAGCTAGGGTAGGATTTATCTTCAAGAAATTTCGGATTCCGGGCACGTGGGCCCGAGGGCATTTTGGTCATCTCACTGAGCGGAGTTGGGAAATTATATAATTTGGCATTTTTGCAAATATTAGAGTATATTTTCATTGGGTTGTCGTTGTTTGGATAGTTTTGGGGCATTGTGCCTCCGTTGGAGTCGTCGGAAGGGCTTGGAAGCCTGTTCTGGAATTTCGGAGCGAGGTAAGTCTCCTTTCTATCTTTGTGAGGGGGAATTGTCCCCCTAGGTGAACTAATTAAGTATTTTTTACTATCTGCGGGGGCTATGTACGCACGAGGTGACGGTAGTCCGTGCGTAGCTACTATTATGCCATGTCCGGGTAGCCTAGGACCCGCTAGCATGCCTTACAAGTTGTACCTGTGATCTTGTCTGTGATATTAGACTGCTAATATAATCAAAATTGTAATTGAATGACTAAGGAAGATTAGAGTTTATTTTCTAAATCATCTAAAAAGAAAATCGATTTCCTTCACGGGCAATTATATTTTCGAATAAGGTTGTATTATTAAACATTTTAAAAACTTGGCAAGTGAATTTCGAAAAACGGATTTAAATACTATTTTGTGGTTTTTTAAAGAGAAATCGGTCATTTACTTGAGTATTTGTGTTCTCGACGTATTCGGGGTGGATTGTTGATTGTGCATGTCTGCATGTGACTTCTTCGCAATTTACATTTCGCGAGCGGAGTACTATTTTCCCCACTCTCATGGGAGCGGGCCGTACGCCACGGTGGATTTAAAATGCACTTTTGTTACGGGCCATTCGATCCTCGGCAGTGCATAGACATGATTATTATATTGAAAGGTGCACTTATAGGACGGTCCGTTCGATCCTCGGCAGTGCACAAAGATGATTATTATATTGAGAGATGCACTTTTGGTACTGGCCGTTTGATCCTCGGCAGTGCATAGACATGAGTATTTATTTGAGAGGTGCATTTTGGTACGAGCCGTTCGATCCTCGGAAGTGCACAGAGTTGATTATTATGACGGCGCAGGCCGGTTGTCTTTATCCCATATGCGCATGCTAAATTGTTAAATGTTTTTCATGAATTTTAAAAAGTGACAAGGTTATTGGGGGAAAACAAAGAGGAAATTGTTTATTTAAAATATTCGGGGGAAAATGAGGAAGTGGTAACTGTTCGTTTATTCCCAGTATTTACTTGGATTTCAGTGCCTTATATATATTGTTGCTTTACTACCTTTACATGCCTATTGTGTTCATCATAGGCTGTTAATTAATTTGCTGGCCCCTAGTGAATCTCTAATTCGACCTCTCGTCACTACCTCTCTGAGGTTAGGCGGGCGACTTACTGAGTACACGTTGTTTTTGGTACTCATGCTACACTTGCTGTGCATTTTATTGCATAGGTACTTTCATAGCAAGGTGGAGGATTCGGAGACTTAGGCGAGTTGCATCATCCGGGGACGATCCGCAGCTGATAGAGTCTCCCTCGTACTGTATTTATTTTTATTTTTAATTTTCCTTGTCTAATTTGTATTTCGGACAGGCTTTGTAATGATTGTATAAATTCTTAGAAATTGCTCATGTACTTGTGACACTTGGTTATGTGGTGTGTTGGGATGTAATTGCTAAAGTGTAGTATTCGAACCATTGTTTTAATTAACAAATTTTATTTGGTTAATATGTAATAAAGTGAAAGGAAATGATTTTTCATGAATTTTAAACATGAATTTATTTCGGCTATTTAATGATTGGCTTGCCTGACAATGGTGTTCGGCGCCATCACAACCGTAGGGATTTTTGGGTCGTGACATTTTATTTATGCTTTTACCTGATTTTTGGATTGTTATTAAGTGTTGATGTTGACCCCTCATCGCTACTTCTTCAATCCTAGACTTGATACTTACTGCATGTCGTGATTTTATACTCATACTACACTTCTTCATATTTATATGCTGGTTTATAGGCAGATACTAGTGGTACTCATCGATATGAGTAGGAATATATTTGAAGACTTCGTGGTGATCTGCTTTACTTGATCCAATATGCACTACATGGAGTGCCCCTCCCATACTTATCTATCTCTTTCTATTTATTTCATTTTGGGACAGATGTTGTTGTTCAGTTGAGACTATCTACTCTTTTTAGATGCTAATGGGGATGTGATATCAAGTTTTGGGCGTTTGCAAGATAGTATGGTCATGTTTATACCCTGTATAAACTTATGTTTTATGATTTTGATTTGAGACTTATTCTGCGTTATTATTTATATCATGACTTTATTAATGATTTCATAATTGGCTTATATAATTGTTGTTGAGTATTGGCTTTCCTAGCAATCAAGTTTGGTGCCATCATGACCATTAATGGAATTTTGGATCGTGACTAGTTGGTATTAGAGATCTAGGTTCTAAAAGTCTCACAAGTCACGAGCATGCCTAGTTGAGTCTTGTGGATAGATATAGAGTCGTCAATATCTATCTGTGAGATGTTATATGGATTTAGGAACTTCCCCTTTTTAGATTTCTTGTCGTACCTGATTATTTTCTAAGTCTAAATATTACAATTCTACTCTCTCACATATGGTGAAAACGCGCGTTTCAGCAGCTGGTGAGCGAAAGGTAGTACCAGCGGCTGTAGCTGGAAGGGGTAGGGCCTGGGGCAGGAGCAAGGCTCTCACCAGGGATCGTACAATCGCAGCTAGAGGTGGAGCTCCCATTGGAGCTCATGGCTGTGCAGAGAAATTTTAACGGATCCACCTTTAGATCAGGTTGATGATCGGATTGTGGATGGTCCATTTAAATCTCGAATGCCTACTCAACATCTAGAGGGTTCTGTTGTTGCGTCGGTATTGCAGGAGGATATGGAAAAGATGTTTCATTGATGCCTTGGTCACGCTATAGTGGTTCTAGTGGCCCTAGCCACATATCAACTTGGAGAGGGAGCTCAGACCCCTGTCTCTCATACTCCGGAGCAGTCAGTGGATATGTATTAAACATTGGGAGTATGCTAGTTTGTGGCGAGCAGCCCATTGTAGGAGAAAGACCCGAGGTAATGCCTGACATGTCTGCTGGAGAGCAGAAGATGATGGAGAGGTTTCAGAGGCTACATCCTCCTCACTTTGAGGGTGATTCTTCAGAGAATGCACATGATTTTCTAGATAAATATCATTAAATGATTCACAATTTGAGTTTAATAGAGTCCAAATGGATGGACTTTATTACAATTCAGCTAAGAGGGGCTGCCAGGAGATGATGGCAGACTTATGAACTGGATAGGACAGAAGGTTTATCTTCTCTTACTTGGACTCAGTTTCTCATTTTTTTCTTGATAGGTATATCCCACTCACCAGGAGGGACAAGTTTAGAGGACAATTTGAGCATCTTCAGCATATCTTATGTCAATGACCAAGTATGAAGCAAGGTTCATAGAATTCTATCGCCATGTAGCTTTATTTATCCCCACCGAGACAAAGAAGGTGAGGTATTGGCATTGATTTGGTATTGGGAACTCAGTCTATATCTATTTCATTGTATCGCATGGCTCTAGCCGAGCTAAAGGAGTTGAAGAAGCAGTTGCATGAATTAATGGATAAGGGATTCATTAGGCTGAGTATTTCTCCATGGGTGCATCGATGTTGTTTGTGAAGAAGAAGGATAGTTCTATGAGGATGTACATTGATTATAGATAGTTGAATAAGGTTACTATCAAGAACAATTATTTATTGCCTCGTATTGATGATTTGTTTGATCAGCTTCAGGGTACCAGGGTGTTATCGAAGATTGATTTGAGGTCGGGTTATCACTAGTTGAAAATTTAAGGCTTCAGACATCCATACTGCTTTCAGGACTTGTCATCGATACTATGAGTTCTTGGTGATGTCCTTTGGTTTGACTAATGCTCCAGCAGCTTTCATAAAATTGATGAACAGTGTGTTCCAACCATATTTGAATTCTTTTGTCATTGTATCTAAAGATAATATCTTGGTATATTATCGTAGTAGGGAGGAGCATGAGTAGTATTTGAGAATTGTGCTTCAGATTCTACGGGAGAAGAAGTTATATTCTAAGTTTTCGAAGTGTGAGTTTTGGTTCGATTCAGTGACGTTCTTGGGCCACTTGGTGTCTAGTGATGGTACCAAGATGGATTTGAAAAAAATGAGGCAGTTCAGGGTTGGCCTAGACCTTCTACGACTACATAGATAAAAAGTTTCTTGGGTTTTGTAGGCTACAATCGGCATTTTATGGAGGGATTTTCATCTATGCAATCCCATTGACTAATCTGACTCAGAAAGATGTTCTGTTTAGATGGTCTGATAAGTGTGAAGAGAGTTTCAGAAGTTCAAGACGACTTTGACTATAGCCCCAGTGTTGGTATTGCCTACATGTTCAGGGTCATACACGGTGTATTATGACGATTCACGCACTGGTCTTGACGCGGTGTTGATGTAGGACAGTAGGGTGATCGCCTATGCATCGCTCCAGTTGAAGCCCCAAGAGAAGAATTCTCCGGTTCATGATTTGGAGTTGGTAGCTATTGCGCATGAAATTAATTTGTGGCATTACTTGTATGTGTGTCATCTGAGGATTATCCCGATCATCGGAGTCCTCAAACATTTGTTCAAACAGAAGGATTTAAGTTTAAGGCAGCGGAGGTGGTCGAATTTGTTAAAGGATTATGATATCATTGTCTTGTATCATCCGGGTAAGGCGAATATGGTAATAGATTCTTTTAGCAGGAAGGCAGAGAGCATGGGGAGTTGTCATTCACTCCAGTTACTTAGAGGCATCAAGTTATGGATGTTCAGGCTTTGGTTAATAGATTTGTAAGATTGAATTTTTTTGAGCCTAGAGGAGTACTTGGTTGTGTTGTTGCATAGTCATCCTTGTTTGAGCGTATTAAGGCTTGTCAGTATGATGATCCCCATCTGCTTGTCCTTAAGGACACGCTGTTGCGAGATGGTGCCAAGGAGGTGGTTATTGGTGTTGATGGTGTGTTGCGACTTTAGGGTCGTATTTGTGTTCCTAATATGGATGGCTTGAGAGAGTTGATTCTTTTGTAGGCTCACAGTTCGAAGTATTCTATTCATCCAGAAGCTACGAAGATGTATCATGATTTGAAGCAGTATTATTAGTACAAAGGATGAAGAAGGACATTATTGGGCATGTTTTGCCGTGTTTGAATTATTAGCAGGTGTAACGACCTGACCGGTCGTTTTGTATATTTGAGCCATGTTTTCCTTTTTATTCTTCACACGTGTGTATTTTTGGTTTTATGACTTGTCGGGTTGGTTAATTTCATTCTGAAAAGGTTTTGGGTTGATTTGGACGCTTGGGTTCTTGGCTTAGAAGCCTAAGTTAGAAATGTTGGCCAATGTTTGACTTTTGAGAAAATGACATGTTTTGATGGCTCTGATAGGTTTGTATCGTGATTTTGGACTTGGGCATATGCCCCGAATCAAATTCGGAGATCCGTAGGTTGATTTGTGTTGTCTTGCTGGAGGTTGGCAATGTGAGGTTTAGAAGTTTTCCCAAGTTTGACCGTAGGTTGACTTTTGATTACCTGGTTCAGAATTTGGTGTTTGGACTTCGAATAGGTCCATTATGATATTTAGAACTTGTCCGCAAAATTTGGTCTTATTTTGAGTTGATTTGATAGGATTCGGACGCTTGGTTGTAGTTCTAGAGATTCTTGAATTTTTCTTTGAAATTATTGCTTTTTGATGTTCGATTCGTAGTTCTAGATGTTATTTTTGTGCTTTGATCGTGCGAGCGAGTTCGTATGATAATTTAGACTTGTGTGGATATTTGGTTTGGAGCCCCGAGGGCTCGGGTGAGTTCCGAACGTGCTTCAGAATGGGTTTTAACTGAAACAGGACTGTTGGTGTGCTGATGCCTCAGTTGTCACAATTGCAAACACCAGTATCGCAATCGCGATCTTAGCAAGGGGCCTGAGGTGCCGCAATTGCGATAACTGGATCGTAATTGCAAAGAAGGCCTGGAATAAGTAGGCTCGCATTTGCGACAAAAGTGTCATGTTTGTAATGAGGACAGGCTTCGCAAATGTAAAGACAGTGTCATATTTGTGACTTCCTTTCAGGGTGTCAGTAGCCGCATTTTCGAGATTTCCTTTGTAATTGCGAACCTAGTGTCGCAATTGCAGCATCTACAACTGAACAAAAGGGCTGGAAGTCGATAATTCATCTCATTTTCTCTCATTTTAGAACCCTAGTCTCGGTAGGAGGCGATTTGGAGAGAGAATTTTCATCTACAAAATTGGGTAAGTGATTCCAACCATATTTTATAATTATATGTTAGATTTAACATCAAATTTATGAGAATCAAAGAAGAAATTGGGGATTTTGTCAAAGTTTTGAAAAATGAATATTTGTGTTTTGAGAGTCTATTTAGACTAGGATTTTAAAACAAAACCACATATATGGACTCGTGGGGTTATGGGTAGTCGGAATCTACCTTTGGACCCAAATTTTGACTTGGCGGGCCCGTGGTTGACTTTTGTTGACTTTTTGGGAAATGTGTAAAGACCACAGATTTATTTATCGCAATTGGTTTCCCTTGCATTGTTTGAAGATATTAAGTCTTTTCTGGTTAGATTTGATCCATGTAGAGGCAAAATTTTAGGGGAAAAGCTATTTTTGAGAGTTGATTTGGCCTAGTTGAAGTAAGTATCTTGCCTAACTTTGTGGGGGAAACTACCCCTTAGGATTTGGGTTGTTTTTGTTAATTTTACTATGTGGAAGACGTGTACATGAGGTGACAAGTATGTATATGGGCTATATGTGGTATTTTGGCCGGTTTAGACTCTTGGACTTCTACCATATGCATTTAGTTGAATTTGTTATAACATGTTACATCTTTCATTGTTAAATTTACTCTCACATGCTCTAATTGACTTTGTTAGCATTTGTTCTATCCTTTATTGTTGTAATTTCTCTTATATGGTTTATTTGAAGTTGCTACCGCTCTTATTGTCTTGTTACCTCTTTATTGTGTAATTACTCTTACTTGAAGTTGCTATGTAGTGGAATATCTTCTTATTGGGTTATTGGTGGTGAAGTTGTGAAAGACATTATCACATTGAGTTTGAATTTATTATTTGTTAAGATATATTTCCTTAAGTATTCCTCATTCATTTTTTTGTTATTGAGATTCTTGTACACATAGTCATTGAGCCATGTGGTATATGTTGTGATAACATTGATATCGTTGAGTTGGTAAGTGTTGTGGCATATGGGTACATGTGGTGCGAGTTGATTATCATGTTGTGATTTTAAACATGCGATGGTATAAGAATAAGGGTTGATACGCATGGCGGTGATAAAGTGGGATTTATACCCGTGTTGCTAGGATGGGAATTACTTGAAGCCACGCGTTGAGATAAGGGGGCTAAAACTCGTGTAGTTATTTCAGGAATCATAATTTTTAAAAATAAATATAAGGCTCACGCGATGGTATAAGGGAAGATTGTGATTTTGATTTTGACTTGAGGTTATGAGGTGTGATATCTCGATTGTGATTCTTATTGTGCATCCTATGTTAAAAGGGCTTGTTGATCGAGCAGTTCTTGTTGTTTCTTCATTCTTTTACTTGTAATTATCCGTATTTGTCTTCTTGTCGTTTCATCATGTGTTCACTCCTTGTTGTTTTTACCAGTTAAATTTCCGTTGTTAGCTTGCATTGTTGAACTGCTTACTTGTCATTTACTTCCTCACCTTCCATAGTAGACTATGCTATACTCTGTTGAGTTTTCTTTTATCCTAGTAGGTGTCTTGACCTAGCCTCATCACTACTCTACCGATGTTAGGCTTGATACTTACTGGGTACCATTGTGGTGTACTCATGCTATGCTTCTACACATTTTTGTGCAGATTTAGGTACATCTGCCCGTGCTTGATGCCAATGATTGATTAGCTATTTTCAGAGACTTCAAGGTACACATGCTCGACGTCCGCATGCCTCGAATTCCCTTTCTGATACTAGTTGTATTACTGTTTGTTTGATGTTCCAAAACAATATTGTATCTCAAGACTATTAGTGCACTTTTGTAGAGCTTATGACTCGGTTACACCATGTTTTGGGGAGTTATTGACATTTGTATTGTTTGAGTACTATTATGATAGTTTAACGATTTAATTTTATGTTTAAGTTGTTATTTCTTCTAAATTCTAAATGTATGTTAGGCTTACCTAGTCTTAGTGACTAGGTGCCATCACGACATCCTAAGGTGAGAAACTGGTTAGTGACAACAGGCCAACAATGAGCACCAAAAACTAGGTTGTTTGCTTTAGAAGATGAATATAATACAGAGGAAGCGGGAGTGTTTTACCATAGATTTTGTGGTAGGATTAACATAGAGCTTGAGGGGGTTTGATTCTATTTGGGCCATTGTGGATAGATTGACTAAGTTTGCGCATTTCATTCTGATTATGGCTTTTTACACTTCAAAGAAGTTGACTCAGATCTACATTATAGATATTGTTGGTCTACAGGACATGCTTGTGTCTATCATTTCAGATCAGGGTACTTATATATATATATATATATATATATATATATATATATATATATATATATATATATATATATATATATATTGTTCGTGCTCGTATTTCGTACTTATGAAGAGTTATTCAACAAGTGTTGGGCATGCATGTGGAGCTTAGCACCACATTTCACCCACACACATATGATTAGTCTGAGCAGACTATTCAGAGGCTTAAGGATATGTTGAGAGCATGTCTTATTAATTTTGGAGGCCATTGGTATCAGTTCCTACCATTGATGGAGTTTGTTTACAACAAAAAATACAGTCTAGTATTCAAATAACCACATATGAGGCTCTATATGGTAGACGATGTTTTTCTCCTATTGGTTGGTTTGGACTGGTAAGGCTAGGTTGTTGGGCATTGATTTGGTTTGTGATACTTTGCAGAAGGTGAAGTTGATTCAAAAATGGCTTCATACAACGCAATCCAGAAAGAGGAGTTATGTTGGATAGGAAGATTCGTGATGTCAATTCATAGAAAGTAAAAGGGTTCTTCTTAGAGTTTTGCGTACGTGATGGATTTGGGAAGAACAACAAGTTGAGCCCTAGGTTTAGTGGTCCATTTGAGGTTTTAGAGAGAGTTGGTTAGGTTGCGTACAGGCTTGCCTTGCCACCCATCTTCTCGGGAGTTTATTTGGTAGTTCATCTTTTTATGCTTTGAAAGTATTATGAAGACAAATCACATATGTGATATTTCTATTCAGCGCAGTTGGATGAGAATCTGGCTGATAAAGAAGAGCTAGTGGCCATTTTGGATTGGAAGGTTTAGAAGTTGAGGTCGAAAGATATTGAATAAGTGAAGGTCCAGTAGAGAGGTCAAACAATAGAGGAAGAGACTTGGGAGACCGTTCATGACATGCAAAGAAGATATCCTCATCTTTTTGGAATTTTAGGTATAATTTTAAACTCGTTCGAGGACAAATGTTTGTTTAAGAGGGGGAAACTGTAATGATCCAGCCGATAGTTTTGGGTTTTATAACCTTGTCCTCTCATATGTTTGTTTGATGAATTATGATTTGTAGGTTGGTTTAGTTTCGGGAAGGCTTGAGAGTGAAGTGGAACACCTAGTTCTCTTATGGAAGCTTAAGGTGTGAAAGTTGACCAAGGGTTGATTATTGAGTAAATGACCCCGGATTTGGGATTTGATACTTCCAAAAGGTTTGTATAGTGGTTTTGGACTAGGGAATATTCGAATTTGATTTTGGATGTTCCTAGAAGATTTTGACTATATTTGTCGAAAGTTGTCAATGTGAAGAATTAGAGAGTTCTTAAGGTTGACTGATAGTTGATTTTTGGTCTAATGAGCTTTGATTGTAATTTTGAGACCCTGGATAGATCTTAATAGTTCAAGTAAACTTGTGTGCACATTATGGTTGTAATCCGGAATGTCTAAGTGTGATTATGATGAATTTGGCGAAGTTGGAAAGTTTGAAAATGGAGAATGGATTTTATCTTTGATTCTTGATTTTGTTATTTTTTATGTTTCGAGCCTTGGAACAAGTTCGTATGAAAATATGAACAAGTTCGTATGAAAGTATGATTAGACGGGGTCATGAGGGCTCGGGTGTAATTCAGAGTGGTTTCAGATCATTTTCATGTGTTTTGTAGCGGCTAATTTTTTGGTGCAGGGCAGTGCTTTGCGATCGCGGAGATAAGTCTCACGATCGCGAAGAAGGGAGTCTGGCTAGCATAGTTTTACACTTTTTGATTGCATAAGGATCTATGCGATCATAGAGAAGGATTTCTAGTCGGGTTGGTGTGCTTTCTAACTTTTGTTCTCTATTGTGTACTATTTTCCATCCCATCAACTTCGATTACAATAGTCGCGGGTGAAGGGATGAAATTGCGAAAAATGATCGAGGCGAGGTTGTTGTGTTTCGTGATCACAAGTAGTGGTTTGTGATCGCGGAAGGTAGGGAAGTCGGCAAGTATCGCGTTCACGCGGGTGTTTTTGCTTTCACGCAGATGTTTTTATGTTCACGTAGAGTTAGTAGGGTGTCTAGCGGAGAGTCTTTGCATTCGCAAGGGTCGAGCCATGATCGCATAGAAGCACTGGTTAGCTATACTCCACGATCGTGAAGTCTTAGACGCGATCGCATAGAGGAACCCTGAGCAGTATATTTAAGTGGTGATTTCGAGATCTTTGCCCATTGTTTCATATTTTGAACCCTAAACTACTTGTGGGGCGATTTTTCAAGAGGGTTTTCACTCAAGGCAAGAGGGTACGTGATTTATACTCTTTTATGATTATATTTCAAGAATCTACATGAATTTTTATTCCCTAAATTAAGAATTTAAAGTGTAGAAATTAGGATTTTTGTATGAATTTAAAAGAGTGATTCTGAGGTTTTGAACATGAAATTGAAACCTGATTTGGAATCTAATTATATATTTGGACTCGAGGTGTTATGGGTAATCTATATCTATAATTAATTACGGATTTCAGGCCCTCTTTCTTGACTTTTTGATCTGGGTTAAAGATTGTATGTTTTTTATATATAACGACTCGAGTATCGTTTTGAGTATTTTCACATCGCTCGGTAGTTTGAGGGCATGAGTAGCTCCGTATGATGTATTATGATTAGTGTGTATCTTCGGTTTTTGTTTCCAGGTAATCCGGAGTTTGATTTGGAAGAATGATTTCATCGTTGAAGCTTTAAGTTGGAATAGTTAACCAAGTTTGACTTTTGTGAATTTGACCTCAGAACTGAGTTTTGATGGTTCCATTAGGCCTAGATGGCGATTTTGAACTTGGGTGTATGCCAAGATTTACATTTGGATATTTCTAGAAGAATTCGTCACTAATTGGCAGAAATTGGAAATTTGAAGGATTGGAAAGTTCATAAGTTTGACCGATAGTTGAACTTGTGGATATCGTATTCGGATTTTGGTTCCGGGAATCGGAATATTTATGTCATTTGGGACTTGTGTGCAAAATTTGAGTTCATTCCGAGTTGATTTGTTATGTTTCGACGCGAGTTTTGGAAGTTGAAAGTTCAAAGTTCATTTAAGTTCTAATTGAGGTGTGATTCGTCATTTTGATGTTGTTATGTGTTATTTGATCCCTTAAGAAGGTATGTGCTATGTTATGAGACTTGTTGGTATATTTGGATGGGTCACGAGTGGCCCGGGAGAGTTTCGGACGAGGTTTGGATCATTTTCGTTTCATGTTGCATTGTTGAAGGTATGTTGGTTCTGGTGCTTTCGCATCTGTGAAAGAATGGATAGAGATGCGAGTCAGCAGATGCAGACAATTGGTCGCAGAAGCGGCGGAGGGAAGAGGTGCACCTGCAGGTGCGCAGAAGCGACGATTTGGAGTAAAAGTGCGAAGGTTTTCGCAGAAGCGGAATTTTTCTACTGTAGATGCGAGGTGAGATGGGTCTAGCTATTTTCACAGAAGCGGAGCATTTTACCGCAGAATCGGGGGTCGTCGATGCGACAGTGTGACCGCATATGCGAAATTTCTAGGCAGAAGCTATAAAATCTAGATTTTTGGTTCTTTTACCATATTTTGAGATTTGGGGCTCAAGGTGTAGCGATTTTGGATGTAAATTTCATCATAAGGATTGGGGTAAGTGTTTTGTACTTAATTTTGATTATACTTCGTGATTCTATCTTCGTTTTTTGTAATTGGATTATGAGTTTTAAAGAGAAATTGGGGATTTTAGCCTAAAGTTTCATAGAGTGAGTTTTTGAGTTTTGAACATCGATTCGGAGTCGGGTTTTGGTGAAACTAGTATGGTTGGACTCGTAATTTAATGTGTTGTCGAATTTTATAAGTTTCGTCGACCCTTATAAATTGTGTTAGTTTCCTTTGGCATTATTTAATGTATTTGAGTTGCTTATGGCTAGTTTTGAGTCGTTCGATGGTCGATACGCGCGGGGTGGCATTTTTGGAGCATCTCTTGGCTTGCTCGGTATTAGATTTGGTTTGTTCGAGGTAAGTAACACTTCTAAACTTGGTGCTGAGGGTATGAAACCCGAATTATGTGTTATGTGATTGATGTTGAGGTGACGTGCATGTTAGGTGATAGGGCGTGTGGCCGTGCACCGTGTGAATTGTGATTTAGTCGATTCCATAGAACTATGTAGCTATCTTATCTAAACATTTTTACTGTACTCTATGTGTTAGAGAACTTAAGCTGTAATTTATGCTAGAAATCATGTTTAGGCTATATGCTGGTACTATTGGGACCCATAGTGGTCATTCTTTGATGTTGAGTTATTTGCTTAATTGCAGTTATGTACTTAGTCGCATTCATCATTTCATGTCATATCTCAGTCTCTGTTATCGTGTATTGTCACATCTCATATCATTGATTTGGGATGCTTAGCATGAGTGTTGTGAGATCGAGAGACTGGAGAGATTGATGACTGAGTGAGGCCGAGGGACTGATGTGAGTGATATTTATGGGATCGGGTTGTACGCCCCAGCAGGCTTTATTGATTCATGCCAGGATTTGGCTTATTATAGCGCTTGGGTTGGATCGGCCCCTCCGGAGTCTGCACATCCACAATGGGCGCAATTTCTAGAAATCATTTGCATTTGGGCTGGATCTTCCCTGGTTTTTTTACATCTTGGGTTTGATCTGCCGTGGGTTTGTTTTCCTTTGGGCTGGATCTGCCCTGTACAATACAAAGTGACTGAGTGTGCTGAGTATTGAGCATGATGAGTGAGAATACGAGACAATGAGATTGAGTACTTTGAGAGTGTGAGTACATGAGTTCATCATTGAGATGCATTGCATTTGACATGCGTACTTGAGATACAGGCATAGAGATGCATTTACTCAAACTACCCAGTTTTTGTGACATTCATGATTTCACTTGTATATTGACATGTAGGCATAGAGATGTATCTTTCTCATGCTATCTGAAAATGGAACATCTTATTTATTGTTGAAAGGTTTTTGGGAAAATCATAGTTTTCAAACTTATTCGTATATTTTTGAGGTTTTCGGTGAAAGAGCTTGGATCTATTGTTATACTTGAAAAGCATGCCTACCATCTTTATTATATTGTTAGGAACTATTGCTAGTCACTGGAGTTGGAATCTGAACCTTGTCCTAGCTCGTGTTACAACCCATATTCGTGTACGTTAGATCACTCTGTAAGTTATTCGACATAAATCTGAGAAGACATTATATTTGAGATGATAAGAAGTTAATCCTATTGGTCTTAAATGATACAAGGGTGTATAAGAGTGATTAACAAGTATTAGAAGCTTAACGAATCAAGGATGCTGTAACCCATATTTTCGGGTAAAACTAGAGGTGCTTAATATTCTCAAGAGGTCGTGTTTTAAGGTATTTGAATCTCCATATCATCTTGAATTCAAACGAGTTATGAAACAAAAGTCGACAAAAGTTGTCGCAACTTACATTCATAACTTTTCTTAAACTTTAGGTAAAATGTTACTAAGCTTTTCTCCTAATTTACTTGGAGTTATGGGGTTATCTACCCACCAAATTGAATATCTATGAGTCTAGTTTCCATTTCATTAAATCGTTTGTCGATACAATATCGGAGTAGAGAAATATTCGCATTTTTACCAGACTGCGCCAAGCATCTCTCTATAGGACCCACATAGGCGGTTGAGATATATGGATATATATAAGATTCCCAACACCATTTTAACTCATTATTTTTCATTATATTCATACCATAGAACCATAAAAACACTCTCTCAAGGTTTTCTCATGATCCAAGACCCAATCAAAGGGAAAACAACACAAATCACTAGTCAGGAATCCCGTGGCGCTAGTAAGTTTCTTGTTCTTCTTGTTGTTGCTGATTTTTGTGTTGTTCCAGATCGTGTGGGAGGTTGTTTTAAGTGATTTATGTTCTGTAAAATACTCCCTCAAGTTTTAATATCAATCCTAGGTGATTTCAAGTCTTCTAAAGTGATTCTAGTGCCGAAAAACCCTAATTGATTGCTAGTTTCGCTTCCTTGTTCTTGTGGCAGAATTGGAAGGATATTTCATGGTCAATTAAGGCCAAATTAGAGTTGTTCTTTCTGTTTATAGGTAAGGAGAATCTTACCCTACATGTATTTAAGATTATCCAAGTTGTGGTTAAGTCGTTGAAGCTATAACTTGTGAGATATCTATCGAAAGACTTGTTAGTAACGTCGTTTGTTGGTGGACTATTTTGGGAGGATTAATATGATTAGTATTGATGTTTTTGGCTGTTTGGTGTTTGTTTTAACTTGTGGGAAGTCATATAAATAGGGGAGGTACTGTCTGTTTCATCGTAAGATAGGTTGCGGTCGATATATAATAGTTACGACGCTTAAACGATAACGATAATGTCATTTCTCTTGTTGTTGACTAAGGAGTCATGAAAATTGAATAGCTTGAGGTTGGGTAGTATATACAAGGAACGTGAGGCTATCTATTCCTTCTCTTGTACGACTCTGATTGTACATAATGTAATCAACGATCTTCCAAAGGCACTCCACTCTTGTACTTACATTGTTTTCCTTCTTATAGAACGATTGATATTGATGTAGCTTCTCTTATTCTTATGTTATAAATGTTGTTGGTACTCCTGATCCGTATAAGATTCTTTATAAAGAGTTAGTCCTAATAACATGCACGGAGGATACAGATCTTACGTCACTCCAAAAGGTTCAGAATGTGATTCCAACGAGCCCAACATGCATTATATATATGTACCTATTTTAATCTACCGATTTGCGCTATAGTCGGCCAGTACGGAACCTATTGTGCAACCACTGATCAATTGGTTTTACCGAGTTCCACGTGGCCGGGTACATTTTTCACCGAGCCTATTACGACCGGGTATGATATGATGATGATGATGATGCCCGCAGAGGCGTATGTTTTTTAAAAAAAAGTTTATGTATATATATATATATATATGTATCATGCATTTCATGTCAGTAGCCTTCAGAGGTACTCAGATGTTACAGATTGTATATTTTCTATTCCTATTTACGTTACTGTTCTTATTTATGCTTTCCTGCCTTACATATTCGGTACTTCATTTGTACTGATGTCCCTTTTATTTGTGGACACTGCATGTCGTGCTGCAGGTTCAGATAGACAGGTAGGCAAGCTCTCCCACCACAGTAGGCTATCCAGTTTTAGCGGTTATTGGTGAGATCCCTTCTCCGAACTTGCCGTGGTATTGGTATGCACTTTTTTTATAGACATTATGGGTATGTCGGTGCCCTGTTCCGAAAATGTTGTAGAACTTATGTTCCTTTAGAGGCTCATAGACAGGTAACAACTCATGTATAGTTTGGAATGCCTTGTTGGCTAATTTTTATTGTATAGTCTCTCATGGCAGCTTGGCAGCTCGTAACTTATATATAGTTGCATGACATTCTTGTCATCCCATGTTATGTATGTTCATGCCATAATCTTTCATTGCTGGTTGTTCATGATTCATGTCTATCATTTATATTGATCTCGTCGGCCTTTAAAGATAATAAAGAAGGTTAGATAAAATGTATGTTGGTGCTCGGCAAATATGGACCAGGTGCTAGTCATGACCCTCCAGTATGGGTCGTGACAGCTCGTTACTACTTCCAACCTAAGGGTAAGTTTGTTACTTATTGATTACATGGGGTCGGTGGTACTCATACTACACATCTACACCTTACGTGCAGACGTTGGATATTGATGTAGCTGCGTATGGCGGGAGTAGGATTTGAAGATGTACCTGCGTTCCAATCATATCTTCCTCTTGATCTTGGTAGCTTTAGTATTTCAGATCTTTTTATGTATATTTCAAACAGATGGTGTATTTTATTTCAAACCAACTTTATAAACTCTATATCTTAGAAGCTCATGATTTGTACTACCAGTCCTTGGGGATTTATATAAAATTTAGTTATCTCATCTTTGACTCACATTGTTATTATTATATTGTGTTTTATAGTTAATTGGCTTACCTATAGGGTTGGGTTAGGTGCCATCACGATGGTTTGGATTCTGGTCTCGACAAGTTGGTATCATAACTCTAGGTTCATAGGTTCTACGAGTCATGAGCAAGTGTCTAGTAGAGTCTTCGGGATTGGTATGATGATGTCCATACGTATCATCGAGAGGCTACATGGAATTTAGGATAATTTTCCATCTTTCTTTCCTTATCGGTATTGATTTATCTTGAAACATAACCCCTTGAATTCCTTCCATGCATTCGTATGTGCGTGTGAGAGCTCGGTATCACCCGTGCATCGCGGACTTGTGATTCCATGGATGAGGTGCGAGATGTGATTTATGTGTGCTGATGATCGTCCTATCTGGAGGACTGTAGCTTGAGCACGGAGATTTCGGTTGTGAGCACGTGCTTATGGACTTATATGTCCGGTAGCATCCCTATGAGAGGAATTTGTGACTCCATGAGTGGCTGGATGGCTATGTGATGCGATTGCAGGGATGTGTTCAAATGGTTTGATTGTGACAAGAATAGTTTGCTTGAGATGTAAAAAGGACTATTGGGTGATTGATTGCTATCTTGATGTGACGTATAGTCTCGAGTTATGAGTGTGTTCAACGGTTTTCCATGTTGTTCATTCGTGGGGTGAAATAGATTCTTATATCCTGTTGATGAGCTTAGACTCGGGGAGATGTAGTGAATTCTTAGTGGTTATGGCTATGGTAGGACGTAAGGGCTGCCAGTTTGGGGCTGATTAGGTGGGTTATCTCCTGTAGGGTGTTCTAAAGTTGTGTGATTCCTATGTTATTTTGTGGAGAGTCTCTCTTAACAGTGGATTATATGTGTTGCAATTTGAGTTTGGATCACTTGAGGAAGTTGGCTTGACTATTACAAGGGTGGATGCAAGATTTGCAGATAATTTGAAGTAGCAGATGGTTTGTGTTTCATGGGCTTATGAAGGATTGAGTTGAATTTCAGTGCGGGAATATGTTAGTGATAGAGTATGGGCACCATGAGTTGTCAAGTGTTTTGTTCTAGGGCTTTGAGCCAAGTGGGGGAATCTGCTATCGACGATTTGATTGCGTAGTTATGTGGTACAGGTTTTGGTTTGAGGCATACTTGTGAATCAGATATGACTTGCAGCGGTTGGTTTTGAGGATGACTCGAGTAAAAGAATTTTTGGATATGGGTTATATTACACTTTATGGGTATATGGGAACCATGGATTGATTGAGTTGTTGTTTGTGAAGGATGTAGTGCACATGGAGTAGGAATTTACTTGGTTGCTTAGAGGTGTGGATTACTTCTTTGGGTATTGTCGTGCTGTTAGGGCACAGGTCGTTCAGCCTTTTAGGCAGTGCAATTGAGATTTGAATAGAGTGGATGACTCTCGAAAAGGTTTTGATGGATCCAGGATTTATATGTGGCAATTGAGAATTTCAAATTGGTATATGGCCAGAATCTGAGAATTGCATTGGATGGTGTCGAGACTTGTGGAATTTTGATATCATTATGGATTATACATTTCAGCATAAGGAAGGTGAAAGAAACAACTTTAGATTCACATAAGGTCTCTTTAGAGTGGTTGTCTCGGTTGTGGTACTTTTGGGGTGCCTAAGAGGGAATACAACGGCATATGGGCTTTAGGGCATGTAGTTTTATGCTAGGATCCCTTGTGGTGAGTTTGGATAGGGATCACGGTGTTCTATCAAGGAGAAGTATCAACTTGAAGG
Source organism: Nicotiana knightiana (assembly GCA_005239525.1). NCBI lineage: Eukaryota > Viridiplantae > Streptophyta > Magnoliopsida > Solanales > Solanaceae > Nicotiana > Nicotiana knightiana. The sequence goes on along the minus strand of ML428667.1, from coordinate 4,978 downwards.
CAGTCCAGAAGGAACTCGGAGAAATAGGACAACTTGGTAGTAGGTTGGATCAGCACGACAATGGATACGATCGGTTTCTTGGGTACTTATGATGTGGTGAGTCTCTATAGGTGTTTTATGGAAATACTCTTAGCTTGGCGACTTGCGTGGCTTGGTTGATTTAGAGTGATTAAGTTTTGATGGCTTGATTCTGTGCAAATAGATTTCAAAGTGCTCTCGAGGATTCTACCACGGTTAGAGATGTATATTTCCTATCGGCGTGAGGAACATGTTGCCTATTATGATTTTCTCCTGGATGATATCAAATGGAAGGTTCCTAGCCAATTGAGTATGTAATTTTCTTGCTACTCAGAGTTGATTATGAGATTATCGTACTTTTCCTATGATGGCCTGATAGATGTGGTGTGTTTTGTAGGCTTGCGGTTTGCATGTGCAAGGTCACGGGTCCATTTTGAGGGAAGATCATAAATTCTTAGATAGTATGGGTGGTTTCCAAAGTTTAGATGAATGCTATAACTATTTGGTAATTCCTGAGAAGGGTGCACATTTCAGAAAGTGCATTGTGCTCAGACTTACGGATGCTTCATTGGTATTGCGGTACTCACTTGGTTGATCGACTGCTGATATTAAGATTTTACTATGTGACAGAAGAATTATAAACGTATTCCTTGTGGGACGATCGTGTATGAGATATGTATTAGACATTCGGACGGTGGAGTTGGGATCAGATATGGTGATTCATCTGTTCTATGGACTTGGAGACCAGGAGTTCTTAAAAACAGATTGTTTCGCGGTCGTGGGCTGTGAAAATGTGACCAAAGCTAGCCAGGTGATAGTATGTGTTACGGTTAGGTCATTGTGGACTTTAGAAGGGTTATTTATCTATTTGTGGGTGACTAGAGTTGATTTGGGGTCTATTGGTAGGCCCAATGATGATGTGTATTCTACACCGGGTCGGATTGGTTGACTCTACACTGCTGTTGTTGAGGGATGTGACATTTGGTTAGAGTTGAGCTTATTCGTGTTCTGACATGCTCTATGAGTTACCCTTCTATGCTACGAGGGGTTGTGATCTGTTGGTTATAGGCACACATGGCGGGTCTATTTGGGCCTTATAGCAGAACTTGAGCGAGATGGATATGAGAGTGTTGAATGATTGATTACGCATTTGGTTATGTTCTTTCTGCGTTATGGTATTGTGTTATTAGTTCCTTTGCGGTTATGATCATGCACCTTGGGTACTTAATGTCGAATTGTGTGTGGTTGTTGATTTTGGGTATAATGGCTGGAGGTATTTCATCTAGACCAGTGTTTGGATGGGGTCACGCATTGCGACGGAGTTATGTTGAGATATGATCCCTTGTGTTAGATTCGTGTGTCTTTATTCTAAGATGTATGATGGACTCATGGCATTGCGGTTGTGGTGGTACTTGTTGAACTTGCTGGACGATTCTCCCATTTGAGTCATTTTCCATGTTTCGGTACATTTTTTCTTGTTGGTGCACACACTGCACTGTTTGTGGCTTAAGGTTGTATTGGGGTGGCATGTCAGTAGGGCGACTTTATTTGATAAGATGAGGTCGTCGGACCTAGAATGGGTGCTATCGGATTTGATTGTGGTATATTTAAAAGGATAATGTCGCTGACTGGCTTAGAAATTGGCTATAGTTCTTGTCGAAAGAGAGGGAGCTCCATGACTTGTTGATCTGATGAGTGGTTATGACTTTCTGAGTGATTCTTTCATCATCGTCAATGTACGAAGGTTTGAGAACGAGGTTTTGTTTGATAAAAGGTTTATTACCGGTATTTGGTTGTTTTGAGCAGCTATTGTGATCGTTTGCTACAAGTATGCGAGCTGTATGTTATGACATGTGATTATATCTTGGGTTATAGTTATGGCTTGATACAACTTGTTTTGACTTATACAGTGTGTAGATGCGAGTTTCGGGTCTTGTAGGAAATTCTGAATGTTGTAAATTTGATTCTAAGGTTTACGGGCTAAGGTCGAAGTAATGATATTCAGTGATGTTATGTTGTTGGGACCCAGTATCGAATAGGGTGATGTGGGATCACCCCCGGTTATGTGCATGGTAATATTACACGACGATTTGATGGCTTTGGAACGGGGCTCTCGGGACGTTCGAGGACGAACATATGTTTAAGTGGGGGAGGATGTAACGACCTAACCGGTCATTTTGAGCATTTGCACTTCGCTCGGTAGTTTGGGGGCGGAGTAGATCAGTAAGATGTATTATGACTGATGTGTATCGTCATTTTTTGTTTTCAGGTGATCCGGAGTTTGACTTGGAAGAATGAATTTCATTGTTGAAGCTTTAAGTTGGAAGAGTTGACCAAGTTTGAATTTTGTGAATTTGACCCTGGAACATAGTTTTGATTGTTCCACTAGATCCGGATGGAAATTTTGGACTCGAGCGTATGTATGCCCGTATTTGCAATTGGATATTTCTAAAAGGATTTAGCACTAACTGGAAAAAATTAGAAATTTGAAGGATTGGAAAGTTCATAAGTTTGAACGAGAGTTGACCTTGTGGATATCAGATTCAAATTGTGGTTTCGGGAATTGGAATAGTTATGTCATTTGGGACTTGTGTGCAAAATTTGAGTTCATTCCGAGTTGATTTGTTATGTTTCGACGCGAGTTTTGGAAGTTGAAAGTTTAAAGTTCATTAAGTTCGAATTTAGGTGCGATTCATCATTTCGATGTGGTTATGTGTAATTTGAGGCCTCGAGTAGGTCTGTACTATGTTATGGGACTTGCTGGTATATTTGAATGGGTTCCCGAGTGCCCCCGATGAGTTTCAGACGAGGTTCGCATCATTTTCGTTTCATGTTGCATTATTGAAGGTATGCTGGTTCTGGTGCTTCCGCATCTGCGGAAGAACAAACGCAGATATGAGTCTGCAGATGCAGACAATTGGTCGCATAAGCGGTGGAGGAAGAGGCGCATCTGCAGGTACGCACAAGCGATGTTTCAGACCGCAGGTGCGAAGGTTTTTGCAGAAGCGGAATTATTCTACCGCAGGTGCGAGGTGAGATGGGTCTAGCTATTTTTGCAGAAGCGAAGCATTTTACCATATAAGTGGGGGTCACATATGCGACAGTGTGACCGCATATGCTAATTTCTAGGCAGAAGCTATAAAATCGAAGTTTTTAGTTCTTTTATCATATTTTGAGATTTGGGGCTCGGGGTGAAGCGATTTTTGATGCAAATTTCATCACAAAGATTGGGGTAAGTGTTTTATACTCGGTTTTGCATGATTCTATCTTCGTTTTTGGTAATTGGATTATGAATTTTAAAGAGAAAATGGGGTTTTTAGCCTAAAGATTCATAGAGTGTGTTTTTGAGTTTTGAACATCGATTTGGAGTCGGATTGGTGAAACTAGTATGGTTGGACTCGTAATTAAATGGGTTGTCAGATTTTATAAGTTTCATCGAGTTCCGAGGCACGGGATCGGGTTACTTTTGGGTTGATTTTGGGTTTTTGATTAAATATTCGACCTTTACCGATTGGGTTTGTTTTCTTTGGTATTATTTGATGTATTTGATTTGCTTTTGGCTAGTTTCGAGCCGTTCGGAGGTCTGTACGCACATGATGGCATTTTGGAGCATCCCTTGGCTTGCTCGGTATTGGATTTGTCTTGTTCGAGATAAGTAACACTTCTAAACTTTGTTCTGAGGGTATGAAACCCCGAATTACGTGTTATATGATTGATGTTCAGGTGACACGCATGTTAGGTGACGGGCGTGTGGGCGTGAACCATGTGAATTGTGATTTAGTCCATTTTATGGATCTGTGTAGTTATCTTATCTGAACATTTTTACTATACTCTATGTGTTAGAGATCTTGAGATGTAATTTATGCTATAAATCATGTTTAGGCTATATGATGGTTCTATTGGGACCCACAATGGTCGTTCTTTGTTGTTGAGTTATTTGCTTAATTTCAGTTATGTACTCAGTCACATTCATCATTTCATATCATAGCTGAGTCTCTGTTAACGTATATTGTCACATCTCATATCATTGATTTGGATTGCTTAGCATGAGTGTTGTGAGCTCGAGAGACTGGAGAAATTGATGACTGAGTGAGGCCGAGGGCCTAATGTGAGTGATATTTATGAGATCGTGTTGCACGCCGCAAAAGGCTTTATTGATTCATGCTAGGATTTGGCTTATTATAACGCTTGGACTGGATCGATTCCTCCGGAGTCTGCACATCCAAAGGGCGCAATTCCTATCAACCATTTTCATTTGGGCTGGATCTGCCCTGGTTCATTTGCATTGGGCTGGATCTGCCTTGGTTTAATTGTATTTTTGGTTCATTTGCATTGGGCTGGATCTTCCCTGGTTAATTTGCATCTCGGGCTGGATCTTCCCTTGGTTTGTTTACCTTTAGGCGGGGTCTTCCCTGTACAGTACTGAGTGACTAAGTGTGCTGAGTATTGAGCATGATGAGGGAGAATACGAGATAGTGAGATTGAGTACTCTGAGAGTGTGAGTACATGAGTTTATCATTGAGATGCATTACATTTGACATGCGTACTTAAGATACAAGTATAGATATGCATTTCCTCATGCTACCCGATTTTGGTGACATTTATGATTTCACATGTATATTGACATGTAGGCATAGAGATGTATTTGTCACGACCCAAATTTCCCTCCATTGGGTATCGTGATGGAACCTAGTCTTAGGGACTAGGTGAGCCTAACAGTTACTGAATAATAACATTAATAAAAGAAGGCTATCAGTNGGTGCCTAGTAAGTATCAAGACTAACCTCGGTGGAGTAGTGACGAGGACTAGTCAAGACACCACTAGTCTACAAAATAAATAACATGAATATAGAAATGACTGAACGTTACATCTATCTAAAACTTCTCAGGATAATCCACAACAATGACAATATAAAGCAGAAGGAAATTACAGAAATCAATCACGAAACAACACAAAAAT
>ML428666.1:0-48320 GCA_005239525.1 Nicotiana knightiana | reverse complement strand
TTAATGCGCATAAAATGTAAGTTATATCACATGTTAAACTATGCAATTTAGTCTCGCATCAATGACGGTGTTTTGCGGTGCCAAGGGAGGCTATGCGTTCCGGACGTGGATGATCTTCGGGAACGGGTAATGGCAGAGGCTCACAATTCCAGGTATTCAGTACACCTAGGTTCTACGAAAATGTATCATGATCTCAAAGAGATTTATTGGTGGAATGGTACGAAGAGGGGTGTGGCAGACTTTGTGGCTAGGTGTCCGAATTGTCAGCAAGTGAAGGCCGAGCATCAGAGGCCCGGTGGGTTGGCACAGCTGATGGAAATACCAATGTGGAAATGGGAGATGATAAACATGGACTTTGTGGTGGGGTTACCTTTCACTCCACGTAGGTTCGACTCAGTTTGGGTAATAGTGGATCGGCTCACGAAGTCGGCGCACTTCTTGCCAGTCAAGTCAACCGATACTGCAGAATAGTATGCTCAGTTGTATATCAAGGAAATAGTCAGGCTCCATGGCACTCCAGTGTCTATTATCAACTAACTTTTGGAAGAAAATTCAGCAAGGTTTGGGTACGCAGGTAAATCTCAGCACAGCCTTCCATCCATAGACTGATGGGTAGGCAGAGCGGACCATTCAAACGCTTGAAGATATGTTATGGGCTTGTGTATTAGATTTCAAGGGTAGCTGGGATGATCACTTGCCGCTTATAGAATTTTCTTATAATAACAGTTTCCATGCTAGTATTCAGATGGCCCCATTTGAGGCATTGTACGGAAGGAGGTTTAGGTCTCCGATTGGATGGTTCTAGGTTGGCGAGGCGGAACTACTAGGACCAGATCTTGTGCACCAAGCTATGGAAAAAGTTAAAGTCATTCAGGAAAGGATGAAGACTGCTCAGAGTCGTCAGAAATCCTATGCGGACGTTCGTCGAAGAGATTTGGAGTTTCAAGTAGATGATTGAGTATTCTTGAAGGTGTCTCCCATAAAAGGAGTGATGCAATTTGGGAAGAAAGGGAAATTGATCCCTAGGTATGTCGGGCCGTACCGGATCGCTCAAAGGATAGGACAGGTGGCTTATAGGCTGGAATTGCCCCCTGAGATGTCATTAGTGCACCCAGTGTTTAATGTGTCCATATTGAAAAAGGTGATTGGGGATCCATCCGCCATTGTGCCGGTTGAGACGGTTGAAATTAATGAAGGATTGTCATATGAAGAGGTTTCAGATGCTATTCTTGATAGGAAAGTCCGTAGATTGAGGAACAAAGAGATTGCTTCTGTTAAAGTATTATGGCGGAGTCGACGAGTCGAAGAAGCCACATGGGAAGCGGAAAATGAAATGAAAGAGAAATATCCCCACCTGTTTGAATAAGTATGGTAGTGGTTTTGAAAGTTGTCATTCCTAAGCAATTATATATTGTATCAAATTTTGTGCAAGAACACTCCACTCCCCTAATTACCCTACTATTGTGACTTCTCAAACTTTGTGCCATAAATGTATATGTTGTTGTGATTAGTTGGATTATGTGTAACTCATTGGAATAGATGAATTATGTGCAACTCATTGTAATAGTTGAATTATGTGCAAATTTGTTGAGTTAACGGAACTATATGAGGCTTGTGGAAGTAATCAAACTACATGTAGCTTGTTGAAATGACCGGATTATGTACAAGTTGATAGAGTAACTGGACGTGTGGAATTGGTTCAACATGGGTTTCGGGGGCTCTCTGANGAAATATCGGAGTTAGTAAAAATTTGGGGGTTGGCTTATTTTGTGTTTTTCCTACTCTAGTGATTCCCCGATCCTCATTCGAGGACGAATGATTTTAAGTGGGGGAGAATGTAAAGACCCGTAAAATTTTATGGCTAAAAATAATGCCCAAATAGGTCCCCGTGTTGTTATAACTGTAGAGATTCTTAAAACGATCCATTTTTGAGTAAAAAGTACCCCGGGACAGATATAATTTTCCAGATTTGCGCAGGTCTGCGGTCCACTATGCGATCGCAGATCAGGTATGCGGACCGTATAGTTATCGCATACCTGCACAGTTTGCTGTCCATTTTGAGGACAGCTATGCGGCCTAGAATGCGATTGTATTTCACAAATGCGGGTCGCATAGTTGTCGCATTCTTGCACCTTGACTTTTGCGGAGCGAGTTATGCGACGCACTATGCGATCGCATAACATGTATGCGGACCGCATAGTGGTCGCATACCTAGGTAGTCTACTTTTATTTTTGGCCCATTTGAGGGCCAATTATGCAATAGGAATGTGGACCGCATAGCAGGAATGTGATCGCATTCTTGACTGCATTTCTGCTTCGGGGCTGTTAAATTTCTAATTTTATACCCGACCCCCAGTTCATTAAAACACCTTCCCCTTTCATTTTAATCTCATTTTCTGATAAATTAGAGAGAGGAGAGGGTGGGTTTTAGAGAGAGAGAGTGCCATCTTCATCAAATTTGTTCCTCCATCACTACTCAGCCCTGGAATTGATCAAGTATGACACCATTTTCTTCACTACAAAAGGTAAGCTTCTACCCATCAACCTTAATTTCCAGATTTTTGTTAAAATAGAACGNAAAGGAAATGGGTTAGAGTAATCTTTCACTAAAAAGAGGCCATTTAATCTAAAGGAACACCTAGTGGTTGATAGAATGCTCAAGTGAGTTCAAGGCATGATCGTTATTCCTAATTCTAAGTTCAATTATGCCACATTGTAACTATATTGAAGGTGCTAGAAGGTCCGGTGAATTGTGGTAGAAAATAAAAGGGAAATTCTGATTCAAGGTATGTATGGCTAACTTTAATCTTTGTAGAGTTACCTTGTTGGTGTCCGAGCACACGATATGAAATTCTTGCTTGAGCATATGTGAATTGATTTTCCTGCTGTGTCGAGGTGTACGAGTTCATTCTCTGATTTTCTTAAGTCGATTACCATGCTAATTGAGATTATGAAGGGTGATTTCCTTGTGCTTATCCTGCCATGTGTAAGGTTCGTTAAATGTTTGAATATGTCAATATGGCAGTATGTGCTATTAAATGAAAGAATGTTAACGTACTCTAATGTGGAAAGGTATCTAATTGCTAGGGGCCGAGTGTGGAAAATGATGAAAAGAAACTATGGATTGATTTAATTGAGTTAAATAACGATGGCATCACCATATGTGGATTATTGTTTGGTAAGGATTATTGTTCCTTGACTTCATATAGTTGTTGGTTGATACTAAGGCTGGCAGGTGGGTCGGGACTGACCCGGGACCGGACCGGGCTTGCGGCTCATGTGGGCTAAACGGGCCGGCCCGTGGGGGGTCCGGTCTAGACGGGCCTTTTTAGCCCATATGGGGTGGGCCTGGGGGGGGACCATGAGCCTAGGCTCATTTAGCCCGGGACCGGCAGGCGGGCCTGGGCCAGTTCAAACGGGCCCAGCGGCTATTTTTTTTTTTTTAAAAAAAAATTATCTAAAAAATGGCCAACGGTCAGAATTTTAAAATCTAGCCGTTGGCCCTTTAATTTTAGCCGTTTGGCTTTTTTTAAAATAGCCATTTGGCTCCCAAACTTTATTTTAACCCCAAACTTTTTATAATTACACTTTTTCCCTATTCTCAACTATAAATACCCCTTCATTCTTTCATTTTTACTCACAAAATTATATATCTCTCTCAATCTCTCTCTAATTTTCTTCTATAATTGCTTACCTTATTATTACAATTTGTGAAAAATTTTGAAGTTGGTGAATTGAAGTATTCAAGTCTTCAAGTCTTCAACATTATATAATTTTCAAGAAGTTGTTCGTCAATTCGGTAAACTCGTTCCAACTCTTAAGTTTTAATATTATAGTTTTGTTTGTTTAATTTGTTTTCCTTATAATTAATATGGACATTTCTTATAAAAAATGCTTGGCGGTAAGGGAAAAGCTAAAATTGGTGAATCTAGTAGACAAGCTACTATTACTCCCCCGGACCCGGCGACTNTCAATTTACCGATAGTCAATTTATACATGATCTTACACCAGGTTCACAATTAAATGACGAATATATGAATTCTCTTTATGGTATTCCAGAGGAAAATGTTGATTTAGATGAAATGCAACCGGATTTAGATGATACACCTACTAGTCCTGTTGCTAATCAAACTGATAGTTATCCAAATGATGCCCCGGCTGACCCTCCTATAGTAACCGCTACTTTTAATAGGCAACCTTCTAAAGGTCTGAAACATCTCTTGTTTGGCACTTTTTTACTCAACTAAGAGATCAAAATAAGACTAAGTGTAAAACTTGTGGCGTCTTGCTGTCTCATAAATTTACTGGAGACTGTGGCGGTACGGGTAGTTTGACCAGACACATAATGAAACACCTTAATGATAAAACTAGATTACTTCAAATGCAAGCTAGGCAAGAGGGGACAAGTGTAGGTGCCCAGGGAATTAACACTAGTACCGTTTCAAATCTAGTTCAACCGGAAATTAACACTATTACCGGTGGCATTTTGTATTACGATCCACATAAAGATCGTGAAGAATTGGCAAAAATGGTTACTGTTACGTGCTTACCATATAGTTTTCCCTCTAAACATGAATATGAACAATATTTGCGTTATTTATTTACTCATATTAGTAATCATGTTTCTATTACTACTTATATTGGTAAGAGTGGTAATGACTATGATTATCTTACTGTTACCACTCATTGGATTGATGAGGACTGGATAATGCAAAAATGCATTATTGCTTATAGAATAATTACTTCAAGTCACACAGGTAAGTTTATTGCTAAGACAGTTACAGATATTTGTAGATATTTTTACATTAGAGATAAAATAATCTCAGTTTCAATGGATAATGCTTCTAGTAACACTAAGGCTATAGGTTTTCTTACAACTACACTAAGTCCTGCATTTAGTAATATTTTTCATGTTAGATGTATTTGTCATATTTACCATTTAATCGTCGGTGATGGTCTGAAAACTTTAAATGTTGAAATTGCAAAGGTTAAATTCGCTCTTCATTGGGTTTTTTACGCAAACCGTAGAAGTAGAGTTAGAGAATATTATAAAAATGTGATGAATTTGGCTTAGAGAAAGAAAGGTTCCTAAACCCTGTCCGACTACATGGAATTACTTGTATGAAAGTTTAGTTGTTGCATATGAATATAGAAACCCAATAAGTGCAGCCTATAATGCTCGTGTAGGTGGTGATGATGATGATGATGAGCACCTTACAAATCAAGATTGGGCTAATGTTAAAACTCTTATAGATTTTTTAGAACATTTTCATGTTGCTACAAACGAATTATCTGGGCAATATTATGCTACTATTTCTAACTGTTTAGTTTATATTTCATCACTTGCAGAATTATTTACTCAATTTTCAGAGGGTGGGATAGTTTACCAATGTGCTATTGATGATATGAAAGATAAGTTTAAAAAATATTTTTTCCCTATCCCCCCTCTTTATGGTGTTGCAGCCATGTTAAATCCTACCATGAAATTAGGAGGTCCTCACTATTGGTATACTCAAATTTATAATGCTTTACCACTTTCAACTGAGGAATATGATACACTTATAGATGAAAAAGCCTCAATTAAAATAAATGCTCAAACAATTTATAATGTTTATTAAGTTGCATTAGCTCATGCTAGACCAAATGTTCTAACTCCTACCTCCTCTAGCTCGCAGTCATCTAAAAGATCTGCGGGACTAAAATCACTTAGTTCTTGGACGGGGTTCAGGGGTTCTCAAGGTGATAATACTAGTGATACTTCACAACTAAATGAGCTTCAAGTTTATTTATCGCACGGACTTGAAACAGAGAATCCCGACGGCACCTTCAGTGTTTTGGAATGGTGGAAGGACAAAGAAAAATACTATCCGGTCCTTTCAAGGATGGCTCGAGATATCTGTATTCAAGCTCCAACAGTGGCATCGGAGAGCGCTTTCAGTCAAGCAAGACCTCAAATCGGTGATCATAGAGCGTCTATGAGGGAGAGCTTCGAAAAATCATTACTCTTCAGAGATTGGATCCGTTCAGAAAGAAGAAATTTTGGACTACTTGAATCAAAACCGTAGATAGACGAAGCTTATGAAGAAATGCTAGCGGAACTTGCGGAGGATGCTGCTTCGCCCGGAAGCGGTGATGAACAAGCTTCTTTTCCGCCACCACCAACGGAAATTCCTCCAAACCTTGAAGGATTTATGAAATTTGTTAGAGATAATATGTAGATTAACATGTAACTTATATTTTGGCACATCTTGATTAGTTCTTTTCCTTTTAATGGTGGTATTAGTACCTTGTTGTGCTCATTCCATTGGGGGGAGGAAGACTAAGAAAGATATTGTCATTTTTTTAAATGTCGTATTAATAAAATATATAAGACATTTTCTTGAATATTTGTTTACACTTTTTTTTGTGTTTAAACTTGAATTACAAGACATAACTCATAATTATATAATATAATTTACAATAAATTGCCTTAGATAATATAATATAATTACATAAAATAGCCAACGACTATAATTTGAAAAACTAGCCGTTTGGATTTTTTAGTGCAAGTTTGAATATCTCTTTACTATTTTTGTGTTTTAAATTTGAATTACAAGATTTATGTCACAATATTTACAAGAAATTGCCTTAGATAAAAAAAATTTAAAAAAATAACCCGGATCGTTTGGGCCCATGGGCCCGGCCTACTTAGCCCGGGCCCATGTGGGCTTAGGCCCACAACGGGCCGGTTCTACCCATTAGGACCATTTGGCCCAGGCCCGCTTGACCTAAGCCCGCCTGGACCGGGGCCCGTTTGGCTCAGGCCCGGCCCAGATTACACCATTAGTTGATATGAACTTATGTTCTTGATGATGAAGATCCCTGTGATATAATTGTTGGTTATTGTTGCTATGAAATGTGAACGTAGGTTGGGATCGAGTTGCACGCCGCAACACGAAGTAATAAGGGTGAGATGAGAATGTACGGTGGGATCGGGTTGCGCGCAACAACACGAAGTAATAAGGGTGGAGAGGTAATAAGGGTGAGATGAGAATGTACGGTGGGATCGAGTTGCGCACCGTAACAGATGAATAATTGAAATGAATAACTGTGGAATATCCATTTCTAACTTCATGTATATCTGTGTGGTACTTGTGTGGTTACCCTGACTATCTTCCAATTGTGTATTGTGTGATTCTACTTGGAATAAACTTTGTTCATACATGCTAGTACTATTCAATGGTACTAACGTCCTTTTTGCCGGGGACGCTACATCTTTTATATGGATGTAGGTGGTTCCACAGCAGGTAGCTCAGATCAGACTGACGATAGTGGTGTTTCCCCTTCATACCTTCAGTAGATCCAGTGGGCCCACTTCCTCTCAGGGCAGTGTATAGTCTATATCATCTCTTTTGTATATGTTATGTCTTTTAAGGTATAGCGGGGGCCTTGTTGCCGGTAAGTATTGTGTAAACCCTTAATACTCTTAGAGGCTCCGTAGACATGATGTGGGTTGTACATATATGTATTTTGAGCGGTAAATGTGTTTACTAATAATCGTGGTCCGAGTCGGAATTATTGTATATTTTGTGATTATCAAATGTTGAAATGATAAAGGATGAAATGAACTCAAGTAGTAAATTCATGTTTAAACTCTAAATTTCTAATTCATGTGGAATAAGGTATATTGTAAACATGGGGTAATGTGTTGGGCAGGAAAGGCAATCCAGGTCCGCTTGACCGGGATCACCCGGTTAGGCGCCGGTCTCGTCCCTCGGTTTTGGGGCGTGACACAACCAGTTTGCTAGATTGGATATTTTGGAGCCTAGTCGAGTTCTTTCCTGTGTGGTTTCTCGGTCTTCTTTATATGTTCACATTAGAGAGTGTCAGTATGTGTAACGACCCGACATGTCGTTTTGAGTATCTGCACTTTGCTCGGTGATCTGAGGGTTAGAGTATCCCCGCATGATGTATTATGACTTGCGTAAATCGTCGGTGTTAGTTTTTAAGTTATCCTAAATCAATTTGGAATAATGAACTTCAAAATTTAAGTTCTAAGTTGGAAGAATTGACCAACTTTGGCGTTTCAGCATTTGACCTCAAAATGGGGTTTCGTTAGTTCTGTTAGCTCCATTGGGTGATTTTGGACTTGGGAACACATCCGGATTGTAATTTGGAGGTCCGTAGTTGAATAATTATTGAAATGGCGAAAGGTGGATTTTGAGAGATTTGACCGGGAGTGGAATTTTTTATATCAGGGTCGGATTCCGGTTCTAAAAGTTGGAATAGGTTTGTAATGGAAAGTGTGACTTGTGTGTTAAATTTGAGGCCAATCGGAATTGATTTGATATGGCTCGGACGCTCGGTTGCAAATCTAGATGTTCTCGAAGTTTAGTTTGATTTTCATGCATTTTGGCGTCTGATTCATGGTTTTAGAAGTTATTTTGATGTTTGAGCGCGCGAGCGAGTTCGTGTCATATTTTTAGACTTGTGTGCGTATTTGGTTTGGAGCCCCGAGGGCTCGGGTGAGTTTCGGATTGGTTTCGGAATGATTGTTATTAATTGTTGATTACTAGTTCTGGTTTCTTCACATTTGTGATATTCTGGTCGCAAATGCGGCCATCGCATTTGCGAAGAAACCTCCCATTTGCGAAGCCTAGGCGGCTGGGAAATTTCGCATTTGCGAAAAGCCTGTCTTCGCATTTGCGAAGTATTTTGTCGCAAATGCGACCTTAACAGATATCCTTCAGGTTCGCAATTGCGATAAGTTTTCCGCATTTGCGGGGCTCGCATTTGCGAACCCCCTCTCGCAAATGCGACATCTGCAGCCTGTTAAGTGCTGAGAATTCCGAGTTTTAGCTTCATTTTTCGTATTTTTGAACCCTAGCTTCGAGGTAAGGCAATTTTGTGAAGAGATTTTCATATCAAATCATTGGGTAAGTATCTTTAATCAATTTCCAACTATATTTCATGACTTTATGCGATATTTAACATCAAATTCATGGGAAATCTATGGGAAAACGTGGGTATTTTTTCAAAGTTTTGAAAAATGAAAATTTGAGTTTTGAGAGTTGAATAAGACTTGGATTTGTAAACAAAACACATATTTGGACTCGTGAGACTATGGGTAGTCAAGACCTACCCTTGGTCCTGGGTTTTGATCGAGCGGGTCCGGGATTTGGCTTTTGTTGACTTTTTAGAAATTGAATAAAAATCACAACTTTAATAATCGAAATTATTTTCTCTTGCATTGTATGATGTACTCAAGTTGTCATGGCTAGATTGAGTCGAGCGAAGTGAATTGGTTGAGGAAAAGGCTAAGTTGAGTGTTGAGTTAGCCGAATTGAGGTAAGTGTTTTACCTAACTTTGTTGAAGGAATTTTTCCTCCTCTTTGTCATTGTTTGCTACATACGGGGGTGATACATATGTGAGGTGACGAGCGTATATGTATGTGCCAAGGTTAATCAGCTCGGGGGTAGATTATGTTATAACTGTGTCTTGTAGAATCTCATAACCTTCTTGCTTCATGCCTCACTTGAGTTCTAGATATTAAGAACGTAGTAAAAAATGTTAGAGTCGAGACTTAGCCTAATATAGCTTAATAAATTTGATGGAAATTCATAGGGTACATTGATGTGTCTAATTCGGTCATCTCTATGCATAATCGTTGATATGTTGCCATGGCCGACATTTTTAGATGCTAGATTCCATACTTGTATTGTTGATAAATTGTGGGATTTGTGGAAGTACTTGAATTATATCGCCCTTGAGGGTTTATTGAATCATTGTTGGTTTATAAATGTCGTGATTGATAATTTTTTAGGATATCCATTTGAATACTCTCTTCAATGTTGTTTATACTTCCTGCCTCCAATTTATTGAATTTCATATGCTTGGTGCGGAAGAGTCTAAAGCACGAAGGGTGATGTTGTGCCATTGTTTATATTCATTATCATGTGAGGAAGAGTGTAAAGCACGAAGGATGATGTCGTGCCATATTATCGAGAGTAAAAGCACGAAGGGTGATGTTGTGCCATATTATTGAGAGTAAAAGCACGAAGGGTGATGCCGTGCCACATTATTGAGAGTAAAATCACGAATGGGTGATGCCGTGCCATGTCATCTGTGAGTAAAATCACGAAGGGTGATGTCGTGCCATTGCATTTATGCTTTTATACATTTGTATCATTGCGATTTCATGGCACGATGGGTGTTTCCGTGCAAGTGAGGACGAGAGACATGCATTATGTTATGATATTATTTTCTTGCATATATCTTCAAGTCTTACCTTGAATTGTTATTGTCATATTTATGGTTCTTATGTGACTTGTTGTCACTGCTCTGTCCTCATTCTCTATCTCAATCGTTGTTGTGTCGCATATGCCTTCTACTTGTTTAACTTGTAAACTTCATGCCTACTTCCTGTTGTTATGATTTCATACATGTCATATTTGTTTTGTTACACTTAGGTACGGGTCTTCTTCCATGTTGGCCATTCATGCCTCTACTTATTGCATTATAAAGAACATGTAACCTTCCCCCTTCTCTTATTTGTTATATCCATCTTCATTCCTCCATCATGCTAGTTAGTTGAAGTTAGAAATTTTTCCCTAATTGTTGTCATTACCTCTATGCTCTTCGCTTAGTCTGTTACTGATGTTCTTATGTAACTTCTCGTTTATTATTACTGCTTGCATATTCCCTTCCTTGTCATTTCTATTATCGGTATTTCTATCATTTGGTTAGTATTGTTTTATGTATATATGGTGAGGATGAGATAAATGCATGAAGGGTGTTGTCGTGCCGCTAGATTCGATATCTTGAGTACTTCTTTCACACTATGAAAGTTTTGAGGTTATTGTTGTGGTTCATGGGATTTCGTTCTAAGGAAAGGGTCGGTTAAGATGTTGGAAACTAATGAATTGTGATTCTTTCTGGTACTCTTTTATTGCTTTATACAGTCGCATTGTGTACTCTATCCTACTATTTTGTCGTATAGTCCTATTGCTAGTTTAGACAAGATACTTACCAGTACATGGGGTCGGTTGTACTGATGTTGCACTTCTGCACACTCCGTGCAGACTTTTGGCGCGGAGCTGCTGGAGAAGTCGAGAGCAAACCTTGAAGATGTTCGTTTATTCTAAATAGAAGCTGCCACTTGTTCTTGGTAGTTTTAGACATTATTAATCTGTTCATGTAGTTTTCAAACAGATCGTGTGATTATTCGTATTAGCTTTGTAAATTTTAAATCCTAGAAGCTCATGATTCGTACTACCGGTTCTTGGGTAAAAAAAATTGTAAAGGTTCGGTCAATCCTATTTTAGTTTCTTATATATATCCTTTTATCTTGTATTTATTGTTAGTTGGCTTACCTAGAAGGTCAAGTTAGGTGCCATCATGACATGTGATTTTGGGTTGTTACAAGGTGGTATTAGAGCTCTAGGTTTGTAGGTTCTACGAGTCATGAGCAAGTGTCTAGTAGAGTTCTGCAGTTCTGTATGATGACGTCCATACCTATCTTCGAGAGGCTACAGGGCATTTAGGGGAAAAATTCCCTTTCTTCTTTTTTTATCGTGTGGCCTTGTTTCAACTTGAAACCTATGACTTTGACTTCTCCTAATCGCTCATATATGGTGTTGTGCGCTCAGTATTCGCTATGCGCCGATGATTGGTGATGCTGAAAATGGATTACGACGGGCTATGGATGCCTGATTATCATCGTGACATGTTGTCCAGCCTTACAAACGGATGCAGTGTTAAATCTTCTAGTCGTTCAATTGTGGTATGAGACGGAATCATATATCTGGTTGGTAAGCAAAGATTTGGGAAGATTGGATGGTGGCCAGGCTATTGTGATTAAGGTGATTTCATGGCAAGGTGTCGATTTGAGTATAACCAGTGGGCCATCTCCTTCCTGATGAATTCGGATCGTGTGTCTCGTATGAGGTTTTCATTCGGTGGGTCTTCGGGGTGTTCTATGACCAGCATTGCATGAGTTTTGAAGTATTCAGCTAAATAGTCGTGCGAGATTGGGGAACCCTGTGAAGATATGGTACTTTGGGTTGTTGATGGGGTGTTCTATGGCTTCGAGCTAAGTGGTGGAGTCTGCTAATGACGATCGGATTGTAGGTCATGGGCCATATCAATTTTTGCACCGAGAGATTTCTTGGTTATTTCCTTGAATGGACATATGCTAGTGTAGCACGGGTTGGTTGAAGTGTATTAGTTGTGTATAGAAGATCAGAGTAAGATGAGTGGTTATCAAGAAGGTTCTAGCAAGTTCCATGTCTTATGTAGCCTTTAAGGGTTTTTGGATTTGTCTACGGGTGGGCTTGAAAGCGGTAGTGAATGGTAATTGGATCTGCGATATTTCTTTGTCAAGAAAGGTCTAAATGCCAGTGTTCAAGCGATGCAAGAAATGGCTTCGGGTTCCTAGTAAGCTCCCTCAGGGTGGTCATATCGGGTTGAGTTACTTTTGGGTTGGCAGTCTGCGTAACTCGGTTGAGTTAGAGGCGATCGGTTCTAATTACTTGATGATGTGTCACGGATTCCCAAAGAATTTACCATGGTTATGACCACGGTCAGAGTGGATGTTCTCTACAGGTATCAAAGATATATTACGTGTGGTGGTGTTCTCCTGGATTGAGTTAAATGAAAGATTCTCGGTTGATGAGGTGTTCGATTTGCTTACGAGTCAAAGTTGGATATTAGATTTGCGTAGTGTAGCGAGTTAGCATGTTAGAGGCAAGGCGCCTTTGCGGGATTGAAAAGTTGCATGTGCAGGATTGCAGTTAGTTTTGAAGGGAAGGATATAAGTTCTTGATGGTACGGACGATTTCCTGTGTTTAAGGTTTTGCTGGTACTATGTGTTTTCACCAGAGCGCCTGTTGGCAGATACATTGTGTTTTGATTTATGGGTGCATTTCTGAAGGATGATGTAGTATGAGTTACGTGTCAGTTATTTGGGAAGCGGTGTTGAGATTGGGTATGGAAATTTCTGGTATTTGTGAGGCTTAGAGATTGAATGTTCTTGTTGGCAGACTATTCCTCGATCGCGAGTTGTGAAGGAGTGTAGAAAATTGGGTGATTAATGGTAGGTGTTATGGAAAGGTTGCTATAGACTTTTGGAAGGTTTATTACATGTTTGAGGATGATCGGAATTTGGTTTGGGGATTATTTTGAGCCTAGTGAGGCTGTGTATTCTGTATCAGGTTGGATTGCTTGTTCTTGCGCAGTTGGTGCCATATGTATATCATCGGACAGAGTGGGTGTTATTCACGCCTTGGTTTATGTCGTATGTTTCTCTTTTATGTTATGATAGGTTGTGAAGGTCACATGATTCTTCGCATGCATATTGTGATTCGGTTTAGGCCTCACGGAAATATGGGCGAGGTGGCCCTTGTCATGTTTCTTAGCTTATTGTACCATAGTTTTGTTTGTCTTTCTCAGTAATGTTTCTTCTAATGATTTCCCCACAATTATATTTTGTGCACTCTGTTGTGCTTGATGTTGACGCACATGTGATCAGTGAGCCCGAGTATTATGGCTCGATGGGTACCCTATGTGGATTGATATGATGGGATCGGGTTGCACGCCGCAATGGTACAGTGATGAAATGTGGCTCCTTATTCCTATTTTGTGTATTTTACTTTCACCTTTTTAGAAAAGTTCATTGTGAAGTGCTAAAATTTCCCTGTCTGTTTATCTTATTTAGTAGTCTTCTTATTTAGCTTTCTATGGTATCTATCATGTCTGATTTATTATTTGTTGGTGTACGGAACCAGGCTGTGAGGGGATCCATATGATTATTGTTGATACTAGTTGGTGTGGTTGTTTGTGTTGGCTGAGGCGAGGTTCCTAGACCTGAGATTTGTGCTATTGTATTGGGACGAGGAATGTTTGGAAGAATAACAATATAATTTGTTAAGGAATTGGGCAATGGCCCTGGCCGGGCGAATGAGTTTCTTAGTTTATTAACCAAATGAGCGGTTAAGTGGTTAGGTGTGTTTCTTTCATCACTGGAGGGGTATGAAGGTTTTTGAAATGAGGTTCTAATCGATATGAGGTTTGCTATCGGCACCAGATTTGTTTTTGGTCAGTAATGGTTGTCAGCAGTTCCTAAAGTGAGTATTGAAGTGATGGGGTACGTGGTGTGATTACATCTTGGGTTATGGTCATGATTTGGTACAACTGGTTCAGACTTGTACAGTGTGTAGATGTGGCAATCGAATCTTGTAATAAATTATGGATGATAAAATGGGGTTCTAAGGTTTAAGGACCAAGGTTGAAACAGGGATCTCTATGGTGTTGTGTTGGTGGGCTTATATGGATCAGGGTGATGTGGGATCACCCCCGGGGCTGTGCTTAGTAAGATTACTCATGGGTTAATATCTTTGGGAAGACTCCTGGCACGTTCGAGGAAGAACGTGTGTTTTAAGTGGTGGAGAATGTAATGACCCGGCATGTCGTTTTGAGTATCTACACTTCGCTCGGTGTTCTGAGGGTTTGAGTATCGCCTCATGATATATTATGACTTGCTTAAATTATCGGTGTTGGTTTTCAAGTTATCCAGAATCAATTTGGAAGAATGAACTTCAAGATTTAAGTTCTAAGTTGGAAGAGTTGACCATGTTTGATTTTTTAGCATTTGACCTCGGAATGGGGTTTCGTCAGTTCAGTTTGCTCCGTTGGGTGATTTTGGACTTGGGAACGTGTCTGGATTATAATTTGGAGGTCCATAGTTGAATTAGTCTTAAAATGGTGAAAGTTAGATTTTGAGAGATTTGACCAGGAGTAAACTTTTTGATATCGGGGTCGGATTCCGGTTCTGAAAGTTGGAATATGTCTGTAATGGCAAGTGTGACTTGTGTGTTAAATTTGAGGCCAATCGGAGTTGATTTGATATGGCTCGAGTTCTTGAAGTTTAGTTTGATTTTCACGCGTTTTGGCGTCCGATTCGTCATTTTGGAAGTTATTTTGATGATTTGAGCGCACGAGCGAGTTCGTGTCATGTGTTTAGACTTGTGTGCGTATTTGGTTTGGAGCCCCGAGGGGTCAGGTTAGTTTTGCGATATTCTGGTCACAAATGTGGCCATTGCATTTGCAATGAGGCTTCCGCATTTGCAAAAAGCCGATCTTCGCATTTGCAAAGTATTTTGTCGCAAATCCGACCTTAACAGAAATCCTTCAAATTTGCAATTGCGATAAGTTTTACGCATTTGCGGGGCTCGCATTTGTGAATCCCCTCTCGCATATGCGACATCTGCAGCATGTTAAGTGCTGAGAATTTTGAGTTTTTGCTTCATTTTTCATATTTTTAACCCTAGCTTCAAGGTAATGCGATTTATTGAAGAGATTTTCATACCAAATCATTGGGTAAGTATCTTTAACTAATTTTCAACAATATTTCATGACTTTATGCGAGATTTAACATCGAATTCATGGGAAATCCATGGAAAAACTTGGGGATTTTGTCAATGTTTTGAAAAATGAAAATTTGAGTTTTGAGAGTCGAATAAGACTCAGATTTGAAAACAAAACACATATTTGGACTCGTGAGGCTATGGGTAGTCAAGACCTACCCTTGAACCCGGGTTTTGAGCGGACGGGTTCGGGGTTTGACTTTTGTTGACTTTTAGAAATTGAATAAAAATCACAACTTTATTAATCAAAATTATTTTCTCTTGCATTGTGTGATGTATTCAAGTCGTCACTGGCTAGATTGAGTCGAGCGGAGGCGAATTGGTAGAGGAAAAGGCTAAGTTGAGTGTTGAGTTAGCCGAATCGAGGTAAGTATTTTGCCTAACTTTGTTGAGGGAATTTTTCCTCCTATTTGTCATTGTTTGCTACATGCAGGGGTGACACATATGTGAGGTAACGAGCGTATATGTATGTGCCAGGGTTAATCATGCTCGGGGTAGATTATGTTATAATTGTGTTTGTAGAATCTCATAACCTTCTTGCTTCTTGCCTCACTTGGCTTCTAGATTTTGAGAACGTAGTGAAAAATGTTAGAGTCGAGACTTAGCCTAATATAGCTTAATCAATTTGATGGAAATTCTCAGGGTACAATGATGTGTCTAATTCGGTCATCTCTATGCATAATCGTTGATACATTGCTATGGCCAATATTTTTTGATGCAAGATTCCACACTTGTGTTGTTGATAAATTGTGGGATTTGTGGAAGTACTTGAATTATATGGCCCTTGAGAGTTTATTGGATCATTGTTGGTTTATAAATCTCGTGATTGAGAATATTTTGGGATATCCGTTTGAATACTCTCCTCAATGTTGTTTATACTTCCTACCTTGCCATTTTATTGAATTTCATATGCTTGGTTAGGAAGAGTGTAAATCACGAAGGGTGATGTCGTGCCGTTATTTTTATTCATTATCATGTGAGGAAGAGTGTAAAGAACGAAGGGTGATGTCGTTCCATATTATTGAGAGTAAAAGCACGAAGGGTGACGCCGTGCCATATTATTGAGAGTAAAATCACACAGGGTGATGTCGTACCATATTATTGAGAGTAAAATCACGAAGGGTGATGTCGTGCCATATTACTAAGAGTAAAAGCACGAAAGGGTGAGGTCGTGCCATATTATTGAGAGTCAAATAACGAAGGGTGATGTTGTGCCATATTATGGAGAGTAAAAGCACGAAGGGTGATGTCGTGCCATGTCATTTGTGAGTAAAATCACGAAGGGTGATGTCGTGTCATTGCATTTATACTTTTATACTTTTGTATCATTGCGATTTCATGGCACGATGGGAGTTTCCGTGCAAGTGAGGACGAGAGACATGCATTATGTTATGATATTATTTTCTTGCATTATCTTCAAGTCTTACCTTGAATTGTTACTGTCATATTTATGGTTCTTATGTGACTTGTCGTCACTGTTATGTCCTCATTCTCTATCTCAATCATCGTCGTGTTGCCTATGCCTTCTACTTGCTTAACTTGTAAACATCATGCCTACTTCCTGCTGTTATGATTGCATCCATGTCATATCTGTTTTGTTGCACTTAGGTACAGGTCTTCTTCCATGTTGGTCATTCATGCCTCTACTTGTTGCATTATAAAGAACATGTAACCCGCCCCCTTAACTTATTTCTTATATCCATCTTCATGCCTCTATCATGCTAGTTAGTTAAAGTTGGAACCTTTTCCCTAATTGTTTTCATTACCTCTATGCTCTTCTCTTAGTCTATTACTGATGTTCTTATGTACATTCTCGTTTGATTATTGCTTGCATATTCCCTTCCTTGTCATTTCTATTATCGGTATTTCTATCATTTGATTGGTATTGTTTTACGTATATATGGTGAGGATGAGATAAATGCATGAAGGTTGTGGTCATGCTGCCAGATTCGATATCTTGAGTACTTCTTTCACACTATGAAAGTTTTGAGGTGATTGTTGTGGTTCATGGGATTTCGTTCTAAGGAAAGGGTCGGTTAAGATGTTGGAAACTATTGAATTGTGATTCTTTCTGGTACTCTTTTATTGCTTTGTACAGTTGCATTGTGTACTCTATCCTACTATTCTGTCGTATAGTCTTATTGCTAGATTGCATTATAGTGTTTATTAATGAGTAGATTTTAACTTAAATCCTATTCACTACTTCGACGAGGTTAGAGAAGATACATACCAGTACATGGGGTCGGTTGTACTGATGCAGCACTTCTGCACAGTCCGTGCAAAGTTTTGGCGCAGAGCTGCTGGAGAAGTCGAGAGCGGACCCTGAAGATGTTCGTATATTCTGGATAGAAGCTTCCACTTGTCCTTGGTAGTTTTAGACATTATTAATCTGTTCATGTAGTTTTCAAACATATCGTTTGATTATTCATACTAGCTTTGTAAATTCTAAATCCTAGAAGCTCATGATTCGTACTACCAGTTCTTGGGTAAAAAAAATTGTAAAGGTTCAGTCAATCTTATTTTAGTTTCTTATATATCCTTTTGGCTTGTATGTATTGTTAGTTGGCTTACCTAGCGGGTCAAGTTAGGTGTCATCATGACCTGTGATTTGGGTTGTGACAGTATGATGACCCTCATTTGCTTGTAGGACATGATATAGCACGGCGATGCCAAGGAGGTGTATATAGGCCGATTATGTGTGCCCAATATGGATGGTTTACGGGAATTGATTCTTCAGGAGGCCCACATTTCACAGTATTCCATTCATCTGGGTGCCGCTAAGGTGTATCAAGATCTGAGGTAGAACTATTGGTGGAGAATAATGAATAAGGACAAAGTGGAGTATATTTCTCGGTGCTTAAATTGTAAGTAGGTGAAGTATGAGAACCAGAGGCTGGGTGGGTTACTTCAGAGGCTTGAGATTCCCGAGTGAAAATGAGAGTGAGCTACCATGGATTTCATTGTTGGGCTCCCACGAACTCAGAAGAAATTTGACGGAGTATGGGTTATTGTGGATAGATTGACCAAGTCGCCTCATTTCGGTGGTGACTACCTATTCTTTAGAGAAGCTGGCTCAGATCTACATTTGCGAGATTGTCCGATTTCATGGCATACTGGTATCCTTCATCTCTGACCGAGAATAGAATTTACATCCCGCTTTTGGCGAGCCATACAACATGAGTTAGGCACACGGGTTGAATTGAGTACAGCATTCCACCCCCAGACGGATGGACAGTCCGAGAGCACCATTCAAATATTGGAGGATATGCTTCGTTCATGTGTTATGGAGTTCGAGGAGGAGACTTGGGAGACCAAGCATGAAATGCGTAGCCAATATCCTCATATTTTCATCATTTCAGGTATGTCTCTATACTCGTTCGAGGACGAATATTTGTTTTAAGAGAGGGAGGATGTAACGACTCGGTCGGTCGTTTTGAGTATTTTAGCCTCATTCCCCTATTTATTGATCCCCTATGTTATATTACAGTTATGTGTCTTGTCGGGGTAGTTTGTTTTAAATCCAGGTGAATTTCGAAGTGAAATAGGACATTAAGTCCTAAAGTGAGAAGCTTAAGTTGAAAGAGTTGACCGGAGTTTGACTTTTGTGTAGACGACTCCTTAATGGAGTTTGACAGTTCCGATAGCTTCATATGGTGATTTTGGACTTAGGAGCGTGTCCGATAATGATTTGGAGGTCCGTAGGTCGTTTTGTCTTGGATTAGCGAAAGTTGGAAATTTGAAGGTTTGGAAGGTTTGGAAGGTTGAGAAGTTTGACCGGGAGTTGACTTTATTGATATCGGGGTTGAACTTTGATTCCGGAAGTTCGAATAGATCTGGTGTGTCCTTTATGACTTGTGTGTAAAATTTGAGGTCAATCAGAGTTGTTTTGGTATGAAATCGGCGTTAGTTTTATAAGTCGGATGTTCATAGTTTGAATAGGTTTGAATTACGTTGCGATTCGTAGAATCGATGTTAATTGATGTGACTTTTAGACTCGAGTAGGTCTGTTATGTGTTTTGGAACTTGTTGGTATATTCGGACGGGTCCCGGGGGGACCCTGGGTGTGAGTCAGGTTGTAATCGGATCATTTTGAACTTAGTTGATTGCTAAAGTTGTTGTTGTTCTGGTGTCATCGCACTTGCAGTGGGTTTGGTCACAGGTGCAGATACGCAGGTGCGAGGTGGTTCATCACAAAAATGGAGAGGAACAGCCAAGGGTAGGGTAACAGGTGTAGACACCTAGGCGCAGATGCGCATCCGCAAGCGCGACATTTCTTTCCGCAAAAGCGAAACTAGAAGGGATTGTGAAGGACCGCAGGTACGGTCAAAGCTCTGCAAAAAAGGGCTCATAGAAACGATCCACTTCCCCCAAAATCATGACCGAAGGAGCGCCTTTATGTCCGCAAAATAGGAGGGTTCGGGACCTAAGTGTAAGCCGCACCTGCGATGGAATTTCCGCAAGTGCGGAGCCGCAGATGCGGCTTAAGGTCCGCAAAAGCAAAAATCGCTAGGCAGAAATAGTGAGTTCAAGGGTTTTCATTCATTATTCATCTTTTGACCTAGAGAGCTCGGTTTATGGCGATTTTGAGAAGGATTTTCAAGGAATTGATCGGTATTTGATCCGTGCATAGTTGGATAATAGCATAAACGGCTTACTAGTGGATTGAGTTAGCATGTTTTTGTCACGACCCAAATCGATGGACCACGACGGGAAACCGGTACCTTACTCAACCGAGTACCAACGTAACGTATCTTTCTTTCTTATTACATCATCATATACACGTGACATACGGGCCTAATAGGCCAACATGATCATTTATAAACTCAAAGCATAGGCCGACAAGGCCGTACAATCTTTCACGTACACGACATATGTCTACAAGCCTCTAAGAGTACATAAACGTCATACAGGTTGGGACAGGGCCCCGCCATACTAATCAGTACATGTCCTAATCTTACTTACCACATAAGCAACTCCGGAGCAAATGGAGCGCACCAACACCTTCCGCTGAGTTGATAGCCTACTTGGAGGATTCTCGACCTGTCTATCAGGACCTGCGAGCATGAAACACAGTGCCCCAGGCAAAAGAGATGTCAGTACGAATAATGTATCGAGTATGTAAGGCACATAAATAAGTACATAACAGACATGGAAGAAATATAGAGTAAATGGCTCAACGTGTAAGTCTGGATAACTCTGTAATTCATGAAATAATTATAGTGTCATGCATATGCGTATGAATGTCATGTCGTGCATAGGTAATGTTTCATAACATCATCAGGCCTCTGATGGCATACCATCGTATTATATCATATCGTCCACTGTGGGAAAAATCATCAATATATACCAGTTGATCAGGTGGTGGTTATAACGCCATAACATTTCCCATATATATATATATATATAATATATAACGTCGTCTGAGTCATGGGTCAGTGTACATGTATAAATGCATGAAATGCATATGGAATACATTAATAAAATCTTTCGGTACGTCATAAGGTCATTATGCCTCTGATCAATATTATGAAATAAACTTTACCAACATACGTATTTTTGAGACCCATGAACAGAAGATAATAATAATTCACATGGGGAATTAAGAATATAGACACCCCTAGTATTTTTATGAATAGAGTAATTTATGGAAAGCGTGTGTTTACTCGTTTCTTCTGTATAATTTGGATCATGCCAAAAAGAAAGAAGGGATGGCCTTAATATACCTGAATATTGTGGCACTAAATAGAGATATGACTTCTCTTTTCCGAAGAAAGAAAAATTAGAGTGAAGGAAGCACATGTCCTGTGTTTAAAGATTGCACCAATATGTAACAGTCATGCATATCGGGAACTTGTAGTAAGTTGCACACAAATATCTTTTCCTCAATATATATTTGACCGTTAATTCTTGATTATCACAGTTCGGGTAGAAAACGAGTTGAGATTGTATATATTTAGGTTGGTAAATTGTTGGATTTAGCTGCTGACTTGAAAACTCACTTTGGCATTATATCTGATTTAGTATGGTTATTTGCCTTCCCGGTTAGACCAAGCTAAGGAAGTGATTTATGAAAAACTATTTTGCCATTGGAAAGTGGAAAAAAGAAAAGCTTTAGGCACACTCCTAGGTTCTAATTGTAGGAGATAGAGTAAAATTCTGATTTTTGTGTTATTTGATCGTAGGGATGGGATAAAAATGAAGTCTTTTGTTTATTCACTTGTTTGCCACCTAATCATGAAGACTAAGGAGTCATTCCCTTAGTTTTGTGGCTTTCTGCCACGTTTTTGGAGGGGTGGGGTGAAAATTATTAATCTTTATCCACTTATTAGGTAATTAGGTAATGTCTCATTATCCGGTAATTAATTAATTATCCGCATAATTAAAAATTATCTCAAATTACTTTATTTATTGAATATAATTTATATATTATACTACCGTGGTCATATGGTACCTTGCATGGTATTAGTCCATAATTATCGAGTATTTTAGCTCGGGCCGTATTTTATCCCAATATGTCAAATTTCGACGAAAAATTTATTTTTTGACTTGTTTCCCCTCTCACTTTCACGAATTTACTCATCATTTGTTTAAAATAGCATAATCCTTATAATCTCCAAATAATCTCTTTCCCTAAACTTATGTCGATTACCTTACGACGAACTTTAACATACGAAAATACGAAATGTAACATGTCATTTCTGAGCTTATCTCAATTTACTTATGGCATACTTCCACGTACGAAAATATGGGGTATAAAAGTTTTGATGTAAGTGTCAAGCCTAACCTCGGTAGAGTAGTGATGGGGTCAGGTCAAGACACTTACTGGAATAACCCGTGTATCCACTCATCACTACTCTACCGAGGTTAGGCTTGACACTCACTGGGTACCATTGTGGTGTACTCATAATACACTTCTGCACATCTGTTTGTCCAGATCCAGGTACATCATATCAGTCTAGGTATTCGTGAGTTGAGCTTAGATCGGAGACTTCAAGGTATACCTGCCGGCACTCGCAGGCCTTGAAGTCACATCTATCTAGTTTCTATTTCATTCTTCTTTTATATATATTGTTGTATAGGGATGTTCAGTATAATCGTGTAGATCTTGTGACTCGGTATCACCAGATTTTGGGTGTTATGTTCAGTTGTATTGCAGAGTCCTTTTTATGATAGCTATTGGTTCAAATTGGAAGTTTTATTACTATTTTCGTTTAATTATCCATGTATGTTAAGCTTACCTAGTCTTAAAGACTAGGTGTCATCACGACATCCTACGAAGAGAGATTGGGATTTTGACACCACCTCACTTGTTTTTCATTATTTTATATGCATTCATGACATTGCATGATTTAAGTAGGGTGGGGAGTTTCTGGATTATGTATATAGTAGGTTAGTTCTAGTTATTATTTTGTGTAGTTTAGTAATTTTTATTTTAGATTCTTATTTTTATTTTTAGTTTAGCTTAAAAAACAGAAAAATCGAAGAAGAAAAATATTATTAGAAAAATTTAGATTTTTCCCGACGATGGATCTCTTAGGCTATTTTCTTGAAGGATTAAAGTCTAACCAAAAATATACACATAAAAAAAAGTTTTAAAAAATAGGAAAATCCAAAAACATATCTTTTATTTTTCTTTAGGTAGTAATAATCCCCCATGATTTTTCTTTGTGCCTCAATTCTTTTTCATAGGATGTAGTTTGAATTGGGTAGTAGTTTTTTCTATTTTTTTAGAGTAGGTTAGAATTTAGAAAATAAATGGAGGAAGGATGTTGTAATTCCTAGATGCCCTTGACTTGCTTTATCGTAGCATATTTAGGTTTTGGCATGTGCAATATCTTCCCTATGTGTTAAAACTATCATGATGCCTCGTTTGATTGGATGGCCTGCCTTGTGACGCCTATGTTTCATTTACTTTACTATTTTTCACTTTGTACTTAATGCTTAACATTTCATGTCTCTATGAATACCCGCATTATTGAGAGTCGAAATGGGACCGTCTTTAGTGAGTCATGCGCCATTGTGAAGTGAGCTTTTTGTGTAGTCCATGTTATTGTGATTGTGTCTCTGAATTTGCCCGGTATGTTAGTCGAAGCTTGATGTGATGCTCGATTTGAAAAATGATTTTAGGCTTTCTTTGATCTTTTTTAGCTTAATTGCTTGTCACAAATAAAAGTATCTCTAGTTTACCTTTTTAAGCCTATAGACTTTTATTTGGCACACAGTTTATAAGCATATACCTTGTTTGTTCTTAATTGACACTTGATCTTTTTACCTCTTAAAGCAATTTAATTATAAAATGAGCGCTAAAAGAAGCAAGGAGAGAATTTGGGTGGCTTTCGATTGGAACCAATGAAAGGAAGAAAGGTGCATTTATTTTGTAAATAATACACCACTAGCGGAAATTGAAAAAAAAAATAGAAAGAAAAATCTAAAAAAGAGAAGGAAAATATAGATGAATAAATTATTGTCTTGTTCTTGCTAGTGGGGGTATAAATTAAAGTAGTGCTTACAGAAAGAGGGCATATTTTTGGTGAGTGACCTTGTTTGTGAAATTGAAGTAGATTGACACTTAAGTTATCATGTGATGGGTTAAAGTGCTTAGAAGGGTTAACCACTATTCTTAAATATATCCTACATGTCCCTTAGCACACATTACAATCATGAAAATTCCTAATTGATTTTAGATCGAGTGAGCCTACATTTGTAGAGATTTAAATTATGGGCAAGCCTATGGTACCAATTGCGTGCATGTGACTTCTTTGTGAGAGTGATTTAATTTTTGTAACGAACCGACAGGCCGGTCTGAGCATTTGCACTTCGCTTGGTAATTTGGGGGCACGAGTAGCTCCGTATGATATATTAGGAGTTGTGTGCAAAATTTGAGCTCATTCCGAGTTGATTTGATATATTTTGGCGCGAGTTTTTAGAAGTCAAAAGTTCGAAAGTTCATTCAGTTTGATTTGAGGTACGTTTTACCGTTTCGATGTTGTTATGCATGATTTGAGGTCTCGAGTAAGTCCGTGTTATGTTATGGGACTTGTTGGTATGTTCGTACAGAGTCCCGAGGGGCTCGGGTAAGTTTCGAATAGGTTTGGGTTGCGTTGCGCTCATTTTTCTTATGTTTCGATGTCGTTTCTTCAAGCATAAATGGTACCACATTAAACAAATGAGCTTCTATTTCTGTTTTGATTGAAGCGTTAGATCCGTATCGTAAGCCATAGCAAAAAGAATCATCGAATTTGGACATCGTATGAGGATTTTATGGTTATTTTACTAGGAATAGGGTTGCCAGATTTTTCAGATTAATTACGAAATTGTCACTGACTTCGTATTTAAAAATCTACACTATTTTCAAATATTGAAACCAACATATCTTCTTCATTATAAGGTCAAATGGAGTGATTCAAAAGCCTAACTTAACTGAAATTTTACAAGGAATCCATTGGAGGCATGGAAAGCAAGTTTTGGGATCATTTGGCTCACAAACCGAGGCAGAACAGCTGGGCAAAAATACTTAATATTGAAGGTGTGTTCAGTTGGTCATATTTTGAATTGGGAAGCTCAAATTTGGATAATTTTTGGAGGCGATTTTCACCATATGAATTGAGTTTCAAGCTGTTCGGAGGTTGGTACGCGCAGGATGGCATTTTTGGAGCATCGTTTGGCTTGCTCGGTATTGGATTTGGTTTGTTCAAGGTAAGTAATACTTCTAAACTTGGTGTTGAGGGTATGAAACCCCGAATTACGTGTTAGGTGATTAATGTTGAGGTGATGCGCATGCTAGGTGATGGGTGTGTGGGCGTCCACTGTGTAAATTGTGATTTAGTCAATTTCATGAAACTGTGTAGCCATCTTATCTGAACATTTCTATTGTACTCTATGTGTTAGAGAACTTGAGATGTAATTGATGCTAGATATCATGTTTAGGCTATATGCTGATCAGTGGGACCTATAGTGATCGTTCTTTGTTGTTGAGTTATTTGCTTAATTTCAGTTATGTACTCAGTCTTATTCATCATTACATATCACACCTCAGTCTCTATTATTGTTTATCGTCACATCTCATATCATTGATTTTGGCTGCTCACCATGAGTGTTGTGAGCCGAGAGACTGGAGAGATTGATGACTAAGTGAGGCAGAGGGCCTGATTGTGAGGACATTGATACTATGGCACGTGAGTTGTCCGTGCAGCACGTGATTTGTCCGTGCGAATCAAGATATTAATACTATGGCACGTGAGTTGCCCGTGCGGATCCAGATATTGATACTACAGCACGTGAGTTGTTCGTGCAGCACGTGAGTTGTCCGTGCGGATCCAGATATTAATACTATAGCATGTGAGTTATCCGTGCAGTACGTGAGTTATCCGTGCAGCACGTGAGTTGTCCGTGCAAATTATAGCGCTTGGGCTGAAGGAGCCCCTCCGGAGTCTGTACACCCCAGTGAACGCAGTTGCTAGCAGTTGTTATGTTTGGGCTTAATTTCCATGTTCAATACTGATTGACTGAGTGTGTCGAGTGATTGAGCATGACGAGTGGAAAGTGTGAGACAGTGAGATTGAGTACTCTGAGAGTGTGAGTACATGAGTTCATCACTGAGATACATTGCTTTTGACATGTGTACTCGAGATACATGCATAGAGATGCATTTCTTTCCGCTACTCCGATTTTGGTGACATTCATGATTTCACCTGCATATTGACACGTAGGCATAGAGATGCATTTTTCTCATGCCATTTGAAAATGAAATATTTACCTGTTGAAAGCTTTTTGGGAAAATTACAGTTTTCAAACTTACACATATTTTTGGCGATTTCGATAAAGAATTTGGGTTTCACTAATATACTTGGAAAGCACGCCTATCTTTCTGGAAATGTGAATGAGCTGAGCATTTTATCTCTGAGTTACTTCTTATATTACTTTCAACCTAAGGTTAGGGTTACTTATTGAGTACATGGGGTCGGTTGTACTCATACTACACTTCTGCACCTTGCGTGCAGATGTTGCCTGCTGACATTGTTGTGATCGACGGAGCAGGATTTGAAGATGTACTTGCATTCCGATTATATCTGCCTCTTGTTCATGGTAGCTCTAGACTTATGAAAAATTTGTTTATGTATTATTCGTACAGATGATGTATTTGTATTTTACACCAGCATTGTAAATTCTAATCTTAGAAGCTCATGATTTGTACTACCAGTCCTTGGGAAATTTATAGGGTTCAGATATGTTCTTTACTTAATTGTCTTATTAAATTTCATTGGAACTTGATAGTTGTTAATTGGTTTACCTAGCGGGTTGGGGTTAGGTGCCATCACGACTAGTCGGATTTTGGGTCGTGACACTTTTTTTATATATGTGAGTTCTTAAACTATATTTGCTCATGAGATGCGAAAGTGTGGATTCAACTTACTCTCTTATTCTTGTTGTAATGGCACATGGTTTTATCGAGGATCGGTAACGTTATTAGAATTCTCTATGACGTTGGGTGTTCAAGCCATGAGTGCATTATGATATTAAGTCAATTTTAGAGGCTATGATCGTTATGAACATGTTGTTTTCATTGTGAATATTTCTTCTGAATAATGGAATAAGTAAAAAGGAATTATATGTGATTACATATGCTCTAGCTTAGTTATTGCTATCAACCGTTGTCATTGGTGTAGTGTGCTTCAATTGGGTAAATGCAGAGTGCTCAAGAATAGTATAATCTTTTGGTTGACTCAAGGAAGAGAATGTTTAAGTGTGGGGTAGTGATGTTTGGCTATAAATATATATTATTAGTGCATTGCTTACCTTACATTTTAATGTTTGAATGATTAAATGTGCGACGTGTGAGCTTAATTATGTCGTTTTAATGAGTAGGATTTTTGAAGGATGAAAATACGTGAAGGTTGCACACATGGATGTCAAAGATAAACCAAAAGAGAATAAAAAGACAAAAGTTTGGACCGAGCGTCAGAGTGGGCGACGCCAGGTCCCAGGCACGCTCCACCAGGTAACAGAGTGGGCGACACCAGCTCCCAGGTGCGCTCCACACCAGCCCTCGTGAGCTCTGAGGTCCGGTCCCTTTGTTTACCCTAAAATTTGGATAACAATTAAACATATATTCTAGTTTTAATGATATGTGATTTCACCCAATGCCAAATGATAATTGAGAAAGTAAATGACAGAATTGAACTGTGAAATAAACAAAGTAGTATGCGATCTGAACCTCGACCTCGAATTAGAGTACTCGCGAGGTGATAATAGTATAAGAACAGTAAAGAATGAATAACTCTAATGAATAGTAACAAGCAAGAAAGAAAGTGGTGTATAGCCTTTTCCCAGTGAATAATGGTGATTACAAATTATTGGAACTCCTCCTTATATAGTAGAGGAATCATAATTATGGTACATCTCTAATTACATAAGGGAATCACATAAACAGATAATTAACCGCTTCTAGATTGATCCGTTCTGAGATTCATGCCATGATCCTCGGCCAATCACGGATATCTCGCTCTTTCTGTTACTAAACTACCCCGATGCTACTCGAGGTCTATCTCCCTTGGCTTCGATTGATACTGACCTTGATCTCGAGAGATACTCCAATCTCGAACTCAACACCTCAACTCTTCGACGCAACATCCTGGTCTTGATCAAATAGTGAAATCGGGTAGCCCCGATTTCTACCGTACACAGATAGTCCCCTCGTTTCTTGGAATATAATGATAAGAAACGAATTGAGCCTTCAATTTTTCTATGACCTCGATAGACGATGATTTCATCCTCGTGACGTAAGTGATACAAGGGACTGAAATGTCTCATCGGTACAGTTCCCCAAACCATTAATGAGAATCAGTGGGTGGTCGGCCACTAGTGCTGTCAAACTGTCATTGTAAATCTATAAATACAGCTTCTTTTCGTTGAATCGAATTTTACTTTCATCTTTATCAGTTCTTTTAAGCTTTAAACTCACTCAAGCTCTTCTCTTTCATTACTGCTTAGGTCATCTCCGCTAGTTTCGAACCACCAGAACTTACTACCTTCCTCTTTCTTCAACTCATATAATGGCAAAAACATCCAAAACTGTTCCACAAAGGGAAAAAGCTTTCTCTTCTTCTTCACGGCCGGTCGGCGTAAAACGCCAGCGTAACCTCTCCTTGAGGAATTGATTCCCGGCCCGTGCACACTTAAATATCACCGGCGTAACCGATCCCTGAGGAATTGATTCCCCGCCCGTGCACACTTAAATATAACTTTAAAACCGAGAATCCTCCATCAGTTCTGGGTCGATGTGAGCACGTATCGAGGTATATCTGCTCGATAATCGTGGGTTACCTCGAGAAAATAAAAGGGATTGCAACTGGGGGGGACAAAGTTGTAGAGATCCCTTCTCCTGAAGAAAGCATTACACTTACGTGAAAGGGTATCTAAGTGTTTATATTTATCCTTTCACGTTGGACCCCCTCGATCCAGTCATCATTGACTTTTTCCGTCAAATTCAAGTGACTCTAGGCCAAATATACCCTTCCTTTTGGCGTATTGTGATCATGCTTCGGTTCTTCACCAACAAAGCTGAGGGGTTGTCGTTCACCCTCGACCACCTTATTCGACTATACAGCCCTTGTATATTTCGGGGATTAATCAAGTTGCAACATCGAGTGACCAAGGTGTTATTCTCGAGCATCGACGAGGACAAAGACCAAGGGTGGATGGGTCGATTTGTTCGGGTGAGGACCTGCAAACTCATCCCGAAAGAGAAAATGTCATTTCCTTAGAAATGGAACCTGAAGCATAAGTAACACTTTACTTTTGGGTTTCCATATTGTGTTTTACTTAACACCTTTCTTTATCATGCAGCAGTTTCTTGGGTGCCTCGAGCAGTCCCTGACCTCGAGAACTAGGTCTGGAAGCTAGCCTCGACTTCTTCTCGTGTCGAGCGTTGTTGGCGTGACTTGGCAAAAGGTTGATGGGAATCAAAGAACCATCGCAATTTTCCCTTTTCTCATACTTGATACATTGGCTAAATCTTTTTTTTCTTACTTAATCTTCTTTTGTGCAGGCCTGAACAAGGAATCGGTCCTGAGGCCTCCGAATGGTGAGGAAGAGGCGATGGCCCGAGTTTTGAAGCTGGGAAAGGACAATAAAAGAAAGAGGGTCTCGACATCCGAGGACCCCAAACCCAAAAAGGGAGCAGCTTGTAAATCCAATGGGAACGTTATCCCCTGACTATAGAGTCAGTCCAAAGGTTGAGGGAAGAAGAAGAAGAAGAAAAAGAAAAAAATGATGGCGATGACTCGACGTTGGTGACCCGAGTGAGGAAGACTGCCGAGACCACCAATGCCATAAAATCGGTGGTGGTTGACGAGGCCTTGCCTCATGCTGAAGAAGTTTCAGACAAGGTCCCCGAACCATCTGAGGTTGAGACTCTCTCACCTCGAGCGATGATCATATTAGAAGGGACTGGTCCAGAGACCCCAGGAGCCTAACAGAGCACCCCAAGTGACTCGCTCGGGTCAACGACAGCAGCTCACTCACCATCTTTGCCCGCATTTTCCGAAGAGACCATAAGGAATGCGTAGGCCATGAGGACTCCTAAAATAGGCAGAGTTCCTGGTGTGGAGGATCCTTTTTGGGATCGCTTCACCGGGGTCGAGGATGCCTCCGACCTCAACGATGCATCCAACCTCTTCGAAGAGGCCCAACATCTTCTAAGCCGAGTAAGCATTAATTTTGTTGATGTAGCTTTCCTTTCATTTTTCCTTTCCTTTGTCTAACTCTTATCTTTTCTCATGCAATCTTTCTCTAGGTCTCGAGCTGACTTAAGCCAATGCGAGGCCGATATCCAAAGCCTTTAAAAGGAGAGGAATGCTCTCAAGATTCTCTGTAGGAAGAGGGACGCGGAGATCAGAGACCTCCGAGCTGATTTGGCCAGAGCCCGTAAGGAGGAAATCGAGCTGAACGAGCAGGTAACAATTCTCTTGAAAAAATACGAGCTCGATTCAAGGGTGGAAGCTACCATATCAATGTCACAGTTATAGCAAAATATTGAGAAGATCGAGTTGTTCCGGAAGGAGGTCGATCAAGCAAAAGCTGACTACTATAAGTGGAAGGAAGGCATGGACCGCTTTGCTGAGGAGAAAGAGACCACCTTGGCTCAATTGTTATCGGTCGAAGTCCAACTTCGGAGTGATAGGGAGAAGTGCTCGGTTTAGGCCAAGAGGATCGACGAGCTCGAGGATGAGCTTGCTAAGGAAAAAGCTGAGGCTAAAAAAATGAAGGTCGAGGACGATAAGTCGGTGGTCATATATCTAACTGATGTCGAAGCTGCTCAAGCACAACTGAGGGAGGTCGTGGACCACGTAATGGACTTTCGAGCTTGCCAAATGCCAATCCCGAAGAGAGACCCTCGAGAAGATCCACGCCCAAGGTTTCGACCTTTCGAAGGAGATAGCACATGCAAAGGTGCATGAAGTTAATGCCAAGCTACTGGCCTCTTCCGATGACAATGATGAAGGCAGCAAGAGCGGGTCCGATAATAATGAGGGTCCTGAAGAGGAAGTTGCCCCCGAGGAGGGAGTCACCCCCGAACATAGCTAGGGCCCTTGTATTTTTCTTTTCTTCTGTGTAGGGCCCTTGTCGGTCCTTTGTAAATACCTTTGTTCAAATATATATAAGAATATTTCCTTTCTCGAACTCCATCTCAATTTTTTCCTTGTGACAATTTCAAATCTGCTTTGTGCCTTGTAAAATTTTAACATACTTTATGCTTTGTGAACAATATGTTTAAGACTTCAAGTTTGGGCAACTTGGCCGAAGCTAGACTAATACTGCCTTTGTAGTCGAGTGAGTTTACTCGAACTCGAAGTAAAAGAACCCTTAGGTTTGAATTGAGTGAGAATGGATTCTCGAACTATAGCCGAGTAAGTTCTTGCTCAAACTTGAAGTAGTGAAACCCTTAGGTTTGAATTGAGTGAGAATGAATTCTCGAACTCAAAAATGTAATGGCCCTTAGGCTCTTGATTCGGGACGATATGGCCTTAGAAAATGGTTTTTCCCCCTTTTCGGCTTAGAGAGTTTTACATATAGGAATTTCATTAGGCCTTAGCATGAAGTTTTTACGTGGGTTTTTTGAGGGTTTAATATTTATTGAAACCCTTTGCATTTTATACCTTAGCACAAATTTTTATTTAAACAGTTCGATACCTCTTAAGGTTTCTCTAGGGTTGATATTATCAAATCCCTTTGATTATTTTGCCTAGAGTAGCCTTTTTTAACTGGTTTTCATAAGGATCCGAAGGCCTGTTTTTATTGCGGAATTCGGATGTCTCCAAGATGCGTTAGTTTGGCCGCAGCCTTTGGGTATTCCTCTTGGGCTTATTTTCTCAATAACACTTCGAACTTGTTCAAAGTGTTAGTCCCCGAGTATGGTGGCCTTATCCTATAAAATCGAGGGTTGCCTCTTTGATGTCTTACGGTTTCGAAGTTTGATAGTTCGAACATTTTGATTTTTTCTACGACAGTCCCCGAGTATGGGGTTGATCATTCGAGTTTTAGTTGTATTTGGCCCTTGAGCCAATTTTCACAAGAAATCATAAGTATGGAACTTGTAAAGTAGAAATTTTCATTAAGGCACAAGACATCTGGTAAGGGAAAGTACTTCTTTCAATAGTTCATACATGCATACATGTTTTTCCCTTAGGGCTCAAGTAATCTATACGGACACGGTTCGTTCGACCGTTTGGCCCATTAAAGAGTTTTCCAATCGAGACCCTGTTGACATGAAGTATTTTCCTTGAAATTATAACATCAGAGGATGATGCCCCCAGTATTCGAGGTTGATAGTAAAGAAGCCTCGGATACTCTAAGTTAGCACGAACAACGGTTGCCTGGTTAAAAACCTTGCCGGGAAAACCCATTTGGGATAAAAACCGCTCGAAGGGAAAAAAAGTGCAACGCATGCTTTATAATCTAATATCTTCCTTCCTGGAGAGAACTTCGATGCCTTTATTCGAACACCTGAAATTAAGTTAGTGTAAAACATAAATGATAAAAGAGAAGGTCATACCTCAGCAATAGTATTGTTTAAGGAATGATATGTTTCAACCATTTGGTAGTCCCTCGCCATTCGTCGTACCAAGCTTGTAGGATCTCTTTCCGACGATGTCGAGGATCTGGTACGGTCCTTCCCAATTTGGGCCGAGTTTTCCTTTGTTTGGGTCTCGAGTATTGAGGGTGACTTTTCTTATAACCAAGTCCTCGATTCTGAAGAGGCGAAGGTTAGTCCTTCAACTATAATACCTTTCGATGCGTTATTTTTGCGCGGCCACTCGAACAAGAGCGGCTTCTCATTTTTCATCTAATAGGTCGAGGCTCATACTCATAGCCTCGTGATTCGATATCGAAATCTGGTGTTGGGTTCCCCCACTTCGACCGGGATCAAGGCTTCGGCGCCATATACTAAGGAGAACGTTCTTGATAAGATCCTTTTTATTTTGTGATCTTCGAGAAACTTTGTTATTTTTCTACCGATGAATTGTTTTCCATTGTGGCATACAATCTCAGCAGGTATCCTGAATCGGCATATGATGTGATCCCAGATGAAGTCTATAACTTCCTTTTATCTGACTTTATCGAAGGCATGTGCTTTAACCCATTTGAGACTTGATGGCCATTCGGGGTTGATATTCGATATCATATCCACTGATTTTGACGGCCCATTTAGCCAATCAGCCCGACTGTTCGGGCTTATGTAAAACATTACGAAGAGGGTAAGCGGTTACCACACATATTCGGTGACATTGAAAATACGATTTTAGCTTCCTAGAGGCGCTTTTTAGAGCAAGTGCCAATTTTTTGAAGTGTGATATCGAGTTTCTTCCTCCCCTAAAGTTCGATTTACATAATAAACGGTAAATTGTGTACCTTTCTCTTCTCGAACTAGGACACCACTTACCGCGATCTATGAGACTGCTAAGTATAGGTAGAGTTATTCATCTGTTTTTGGAGTATGAACAAATGGTGGAATCGAGAAGTACCTCGTCAATTCTTCTAATGCCTGTTGACATTCTGGTGTCCAAGAAAAATTGCTCTTTTTTTTAGCAGTGAGAAGAACCTGCGGCTTCGATCGGAAAACCTCGAAAGGAATCGGCCTAAGGCGGCTATCAGCCTTTGCACGACCTTGACACTGTCCACGACTGCGATGTCTTCGATTACCTTGATTTTATCGGGGTTGATCTCGATCCCCCGATTTGACACCATAAAACTGAGGAACTTGCTTGAACCGACCCCGAAAGCACATTTCTCGGGGTTGAGCTTCATGTTGTATTTTCTTAGTATTCTGAAGGTTTCATGCAAATGTGTCAAATGGTCATCTGCGCACAGGGACTTAAATAGCATATCATCAATATATACTTCCATCGACTTACCCATTTGTTCTTCGAACATTTTATTTACTAGTCATTGGTAGGTAGCACCATCATTTTTTTAGCCCAAAAGGCATTACGTTATAACAATATGTGCCATGCTTAGTGATGAAAGAAGTCTTTTCCAGATCTTCCGAGTTCATTTGAATTTGATTGTACCCAGAATAGGCGTCGAGAAAACTAAGGATCTCGTGGCCGGTCGTGGCATCCATCATACGATCGATGTTAGGCAGAGGAAAAGAGTCTTTGGGGCATTCCTTGTTTAAATCTTTATAATCTACACACATTCTAAGTTTGTTCCCCTTTTTAGGAACTACAACTAAGTTTGCTAACCATTCGGGATACTTTACTTCCCGAATGGATCCT
Source organism: Nicotiana knightiana (assembly GCA_005239525.1). Taxonomy (NCBI): domain Eukaryota; kingdom Viridiplantae; phylum Streptophyta; class Magnoliopsida; order Solanales; family Solanaceae; genus Nicotiana; species Nicotiana knightiana. The sequence continues at coordinate 14,142 of ML428666.1, read as the reverse complement.
ATTTTGAGAAGTTTAGTTACCTCGTCCTTGATGAATGCATGTTTTACCTCAGACTGAGGCCTTTTATTTTGTTTCACTGACCTGAACTTTGGGTCCAAACTCAATCGATGTGTTGTTATTTCTGGTGGGATCCCTGTCATGTCTAAGTGGGACCAAGAAAAACAATCCATGTTATCAATAAGAAATTTAATGAGTTTCTTCCTGAGTTCGGGGCTTAATCCCTTGCCCAGGTATACCTTTCGTACGGGCAGGTACTCGATCAATATAATATGTTCCAGCTCTTTGACTGTTGATTTGGTGGCGTCGGAATATTCGTGAATAACGAAGGATCGAGGGATCTAATAATCATCATCTTCTTCTTCCATTCCCTGCTTCTCCGATTCAGTTGAGGCTAGTGGATGTGGTTGCTATTTGGCCTCCTGTTTTCCTTTGACCGCCGATCCCTTTGACATCGAAAGTGCCGATATTGGTATTACCTCATCAACCACGAACATTTCCTTTGCATCATCTTTCTCCCCATATACTATTTTCACCCCGTCCGGTGTCGGGAATTTCATTAATTTGGTGGAGAGTCGAAGTGACTACCCTCATATTGTGAATCCAGGACCTCCCGAGCAGGGTGTTGTACCTCATGTCGCCCTCGATTACATGGAACTTGGTTTCTTGAATAGTTCCAGCCACGTTCACCGGTAAAATAATCTATCTTTTAGTTTTTTCGCTGGCCATGTTGAAACCGGTCAAGACCCGAGCTCGGGCACAATTTGTTCTTGTAGGCTGAGCTGCTCCATGACCCTCGATCGGATGATATTTTCCGAGCTACCTGGATCCACTAAAACACGCTTAACTTAAACTTTATTCATAAAGATAGAAATTACCATAGCGTCGTTGTGGGGTTTAGAAATTCCTTCTGCTTCCTTATCATTGAATGATACGGTGCCTTTTGGCACATAATCTCAGGTCCGTTTTTCCCTAGTAATTGATACTTTAGTGTGTTTGAACACAGGCCCTTGTGGAATATCGACCTCATCGACAATCGTATGGATCACATGTTATGGCTCTTCCTATTCATTTTTCCTGTTGGTGTCCCTTTCTCTTAAATGATTCTTGGATCGATCACTTAAGAATTCTCAAAGGTGACCCTCATTGAATATACGGGCTACCTCCTCTCTTAGTTGCCTGCAATCTTCAATTTTGTGGCCATGTGTGTCGTGATACTTACACATCAGATTGGGATTTCTTTGGGAAGGATCGATCTGTATGGGCATGGGCCATCTAGTATCTTTGATTCTTCCAATTGCCTATATAATACCTTATGCGTCGATATTAAAGTTATACTCCAAAAATCGAGGTGCCTATATGGGATCGGCGTGCTTATTAAAACCACTTTTGCTCATAAGTCCCCGAGAACTCTGTCCTCGATCACTTCTTCGATCATTTCGGGTGGAATTGCATCCAGGACCGCAGTTCCTGCAATCTGTGATGTATGGTTGATATCGGTCTTTGTTCGATCAAGGTTCCCTATCGATATCTCTCTGATTTTTGCCTGCAAACCGGTTTGGATATATGAAACCAGAAGGAGTTCCCAATGGGTCATCTTCGACTCTGATCTTCGATTGGTACCGATTATGTACATCAGCCAGGCTACCACCGGTTATTCGATCAAGTTTTTCTTTAGTTGACGTGATACTATCGAACTTCGTTCATTTAACACCTGAGTGAAGGCTTGAACAGCCCAATCATTTGTGACCGGTGGAAATTCCATGCGTTCTATTTTGAATCGAGACATGAACTCCCTAAGCATTTTATTATCCTTCTGTTTTACTTTGAACAGGTCTGATTTCCTTGTCGCAACCTTTACGGCCTCGACACGTGCCTTTACGAAAGAATCTGCGAGCATGGCGAATGAGTCAATGGAATTTAGCGGTAGATTATGGTACCAAATCATTGCTCCTTTCGACAGAGTTTCTCCAAACTTCTTCAATAGAACAGATTCAATCTCGACATCTTCCAAATCGTTACCTTTGATGGCGTATGTGTTATGCCCCGTAATATTATGTTACGATGATGTTACGCCTCGCAGTATTATGTTACGATGATGTTACGTCCCGCAGTATTATAGTATGATGATGTTACACCTTGCAGTACTACATTACGATGATGTTACGCTTCGCAGTATTAAATTACGACGATGTTGTACCCTGTAGTATTGTAAGTTGAATTTGTTGTAAGGTAATTGACATCCAGTCCAAGGAAAAGATTATTTGGAGATTATAAGGATTATGCTATTTCAAACAAGTGATGAGAAAATTCATGAAGGTGAGAGGAGAATCAAGGCAAAAAAATAAATTTTCGTCCAAGTTTGGCATGCTGGGATAAAATGCAGGTCCAGCGTTAATACCCGATATTTATGGAATATTACCATACAAGGTACCACATGACCATGATAGTAGGTGTACAAAGTGTGTTAAAAGTAAGTAGTACTCTAAGTAATTTGAGATAATTCCTAATTATATGGATAATTGGACAATTATTTGTTAATGGGGAATTAACCAACTAATTAAGGAGATAAGTGGACAATTATTGGATAAGGAGTTGGTCTTTAACGTGGCAGCCCACAAAGTCACAAAAATGTGACTCTTAAAGCTTTCCTATATGTGGCATATCAAGAATAATAGTGGCTTAGTCTTACAAAGAGTGGGGCCACTCTCTTTAGTAAAGACTTCTAACATAAACCATTAAAATACATGTTCTATTTGCAATTTGAGGAGATTGGCAGTTCAAGCTACCAGTAGCTAAAGATAGTCCTCCTAGGGGAGGTAATATGGATTGTTTATATCCTAAAGGTAGGCCAAAAGATACTAGTGATTATGGTCATTCATATAAAAGAACTTTCTTAATTGAAAGCAAACGGATGAAGCTTCAAATATGTATTTGCAATTCTAAGAGATTTGCAACGAAGGTATACTGTGTAATCGTAACGGGATTTTGCGATTCTAAGAGAGTACAGTACAATCTTTCCCAAGAATATCATACGAATTTTTTCCTACTCCAGGTATGTTAAGGCTACCCCTTCTTTCTTTTGGCATGGTCCAAATTTTACTGAAGAAACAAGCAAATACACAGTTTTAATAAATTACTCTATTCATAGAAACAGTAGGGGTGTCTATATTCTTGATTCCCCATGAGAATTATTATTATCTTCTGTTCATGGGTCTCGAAAATATGTATGTTGGTAAAGTTTATTTCATGATATTAATCAGAGGCATAATGGCCTTATGACGTACCGAGAGATTTTATTGACGTATTTCATATGCATTTCATGCATTTACATATGCACATTGACCCATGACCAGATGGTGTTATATACGTGTATATATGTAAATATATGTATATGGGATAGGGGAAAAGGTTACGGCATTATATACGCACCACCACCTGATCAGCTGGTATATGATGATGATGTTGCCCACAGTGAATGAAATATGGTTCAAACGGCGTTATATATGTGTATATATGTATGTATATTCAAACGACATTATATATGAGTATANATTTCATGCCCGCAGGTCCCGATAGACAGGTCGAGAGCCCTCCAAGTAGACTATCAGCTCAGCGAAAGATGTTGGTGCGCTCCATTTGCTTCGAAGTCGCTTGTTTGGACCTTTATGACAATTATGTATCTTTAGAGGCTTGTAGACAGATGTCATGTACGTAAAAGATTGTATGGCCTTGTCGGCCTATGTTTTGAGTTTATAAATGATTATGTTGGCCTATTAGGCCTGTATGTCACGTGTATATGATGATGTAATAAGAATGATATGTTAAGTTGGTACTCGGTTGAGTAAGGTACTAGGTGCCCGTCGCGGCCCATCGGTTTGGGTCGTGACAGTATGTATAGGAGGTGACATGGTCGTTGGGATCAGTGGTCTTATGGTACTTTGGGATTTCTGGCATACAAAATTTTTGGGAATAGGCTTCGGAGCCGCACTTGGAGGGAACGGCTTCTGTACAAATTTTTTTGAATCCATTACTTTCAAAATTGGAGGTGCCCCCGGTATCTGATCAACCCGGGAGTTGGACGTTTCCACTTTCTTATCATTTGCCTCAATTTTCTTCTCTCCCGATTCGATTCATTTGGTGAGCTCCTCGAGCATCTTCATTATTGCGGGGTCATTCCACGATTCATTATTATTTGAGCTTTATGGTACTGGCTCGATCCCGTGGGTAGTTTCCAGTTCGACCCCACTCGGTGTTCGATATTGATTCTGTAGTTGTGCAATAGCGGCCTGTTGATCATGTAGCATCTCGAATATCACTTGGAGGCTGACTCCTCCATCCCCTCCTCCCTATGTACCTCGACCACCAGATCAACCTTCTCTGCATATACTCCCTTCGGGGTCTGCGCCCAGATTCACATTTAGAGCGACATGTAAATTGATGTCAACTGGATTGCCAATCGGTGCTCCTTCGAGATCAGCTGGTGGTACCTCGACCCCTGGAGCAACTAAATTGTCATTTTTCCAAGGAAATCCGAGGCCATTATCACCATGTGCAGGTGCTGTTTGTGAGTTTGACATATTTTATCCTGAAAGAAAAAGTATTTGACAAGAACAAGCGTAAAGTAGTGTGTGTTATCGGAATCAGTATTGAATAATCACTATTATCCTTAGCCTCATGGTGGGCGCCAAACTGTTTACCCTAAAATTTGGATAAAATTAAACTTATATTGTGGTTTAAAGGATATGTGATTTCACCCAATACCAATTGATAATTGAGAAAGTAAATAACAGAATTGAACTGTGAAATAAATAAACCAGTATGCAAGCTGAACCTTGACCTCAAATTAGAGTACTCCCGAGGTGATAATAGTATAAGAACTGTAAAGAATGAATAACTCTGATGAACAGTAACAAGCAAGAAAGAAAGTGTTGTATAGCCTTTTCCCAGTGAATAATGATGATTACAAATGATTGGAACTCCTCTTTATATAGTAGAGGAATCCTAATTTGGTACATCTCTAATTACAGAAGGGAATCGTATAAACAGCTAATTAACCGCTTCTGAATTGATCCGTTCCGAGATTCACGCCATGATCATCGGCCAATCACGAATATCTCGCTCTTTACGTTACTAAACTACCCCGATGCTACTCGAGGTCTATCTCCCTTGGCTTTGATTGATACTGACCTTGATCTCGAGAGAGACTCCTATCTCGAATTCAACGCCTCAACTCTTCGATGCAACATCCTGGTCTCGATCAAATAGTGAAATCAGGTAGTCCCGATTTCTACCGTACACACCCTTCCCAGTCCGTTCATTAAATGTTTTCTACTTAGATTTGGACTTGGGGACTCCGACCTTAACCTATAAATACCCCCCAAACGTGATTATTGAGGGATTAGTCGCTTTTTGGAGGCAAAAAAGGCAAAGAAACACAAACAGAGCACGGAATTCGTCGATTTTTTCATCTTTCATCTAGTATTCACGGCTTTTATGTTTAAAAAAATATTTTGATTATTGTCATGAATATGAGGTTCTAAGAGCCTCATTATTCTGGGGTTATGAGTCGTTATTAATTATTGTAGTTTGATGGTTTATTGTTTTTCTTGACTTATCATATGAATTTGTTTATTTAATCTTGTACTTAATTATACTATTGCATATCTAACAATAGAGTACTATCTCTGAATTTATAGTTGAACTCGAAACAGGGAACTATAAACTGCATATAAGATTGAATAGAGTAAGTTCTTGAATCCAGGCATTGGAGAATGGATTCGCGATTAGGATAAACATATTCTAGTTGCTTGGTTACTTTTGCATTTCACGTTAATTCTGATTCTATAGACATATAGTCTTAGGTTGGCTAGAATAGGCGAGCGAAGCGTCGAAAGAAATTCACGAGAAAAATAAACCATGTTAATTAATAAATTAGATAAGTCAAGTGATTAAATCAACCTGAGAACACAATAAGAGAAACATTAATCCCATAACCCCAGAATATTCACATCTCATTGAATTCTTTCTAAGTGTTTGTTTGTTTGTTTGTTTGCAACTTTGAATTGTTAGCTTCTTTAGTAATTTCGTATTAATTTTTAGTCATAAAAATCACAATCACTTTCTTCACAACCACTTAAGTAATAAATCTATAAATGGTTTAGATTGGACGATAGTGATGATAAATCCTCGTGGGAAAAATACTTTCTCATCACTTTATTATTTGTCGATCGTGTATACTTGTGTGTGTGTTTGGACCCAATATTTAATTATTGTAATGTGATATTGATTTACATGCAACGGTATAAGTATATGGATTGATGTGCATGCGGTGACATAAGGTGGGATTTGTATGCGTGTTGCTAGTAAGGGAATTACTTGAAGCCACGCGGTGAGATAAGGGGGATAAAGTGTGTGTGGTTATTTCAGAAAAAATAATTTTAAAAATAAATGCAAGGCTCACGCGGCGACATAAGGAAGATTTTGATTGTGAATTGTGAAATGTGATTTTGAGGCATGGTACCTCGGTTGTGATTCTTATTGTAAATTCTATATTGGAACGGCTCGTTGATTGGATGGTTATTATTTTTTCTTAAAACATGTCACTTGTATTTTGATTGTATTTGGTTGGCTGTTGCTCCGCGGTGATATGGACTCGACCCGCTCCTACCCACTCCGGGGTACCCTAGCTTTTTTCGATATTCTTATGTTGGAACCATTGTGACTTCTTGTGCGAGTTATGCATTCTATGTGATTTGTTGTGTTGCTTTAATGTACCAATTTGTGTCTTCGTTGATACTTCGTAAACCGATTGTCAAGATAAATTTACTTGCATGTAGTCATTATCTCATATTTTGTTGAGTTGTTGGTAGTATAACGACTTCAAATAAAATAATTATTAATATGCTTTATTTTATGTGACTCTTAATATAGAACTCACTATCTCTCTTGGTGCTTTACTATTTTTAAATGGTTATCATATTTTACTTTAATTGAGTTCTCAAATTAAACTCATTACCTCATTTGATATTTTACTTTATTTTTAAAACATTATTTCACTTTTCCTGATTGATTTCTAAATTAAACTCATTTGATACTCTATTTTGTATAAATTATACTTTATTTTACTTTATCTGATTTTAAAATAAACTCATTATCTCACGCCTTACTTTATTCAAGATTGTTATTATGCCTTATTGTATTTAATAAAACTCTCAAACATTTTATTTGGCATTTGACTCGGATACAATGAACATGGTTGCACGTGGACTTTGTCGTACGAAGGTGACTGATAATTTAGGCACGATATGTCGTGTGTGTATGATTCGGAATTGTGGCTTATGATATGTGATTACGAGGTTTGGTGCCTTGGGGTAACTCTTGTTGCAAGTCATGTGTTGAGAACGATTTGGTTATTTGAACTGTCATTTGCTCCCTTAATTGAGTTCATTCATATTTCATTTGCGTTCTGATTATGTTGCTGCTTTATTACCCGTCTACTTCTGCTGCCATTTGTATTTTTATATTCCATTGTTGATTGTATATCAATAATATTTTCGATGTTAGCCTTAAATTGATGTTCTTTCCATTATTAGATTTATGTTAATATCTTGTACAAGTTTCAATAACTAGTAGGTGTCTTAACCTGGCCTCGTTACTACTCTACCAAGGTTAGGCGTGATACTTGCTGGTACCGTTGTGGTGTACTAATGCTACGCTTCTGCATATTCTTTGTGCAGGTCCAGGTACTTCGTATCATGTTGGATTTAAGAGTTGTGTTTGTGCGATTGGAGACTTCAAGGTATACCTGTCATTTCCTTCGCAGGCCTCGGAGTCACCTCTTGATATTATCTTTGCTACTATTTATCTTCGTTCCAAAGCAGTATTGTACTTAGAGATTCTAGTGTATCTCAGTAGAGCTTATGACTCTTACTACCGGTTCTGTGAATTGTATAACTATTTTTCAGCTTTAGTTACGTTATTTTATTTGTCAGTTTAATTCTTATATAGTTGAATTGGTTATTTCTGTTAGATCTCTTCATGTATTAGGCTTATCTAATGTTGGAGACTAGGTGTCATCATGACATCCTAAGGTGAGAATTTGGGATCGTGACAATTCACAAGTTTGACTAGAAGTTGACTTTGGGGCTACTGGGGTATTATTATTCTGGGAATTGGAATAGGTCATTTCATCATTTGGTATTTGTGTGCAAAGTTCGGGTTCGTTCCAGATTGGTTAGGCTGAATCGAATGCTTGGTTTGAAGTTGAAAATTTATGAACTTAAGAATTGATCTTCATCGACGATTCTTTATTTTGATATTATTTTTAGTATTTTTAACCTTTGGATAAGTTTGGAATATGTTTATTTATATAGGTTGGTATAAAGGATTGGGTCATTTAGGGGCTCGGTTGATTTTAGGGAGTGGTTTAGAACTATTTCGGAGTTTGCATTGATTGTTGGTTTTGGTACAACGCATCTGCGGAGGATTAGTCGTAGATGCGAAGTTGCACCTACGCATGAGGTATTCAGCTATTTTATTCTTTGCTTATTGATGATATTTCATTCGAGTTGTGTTATTTGTTTGTTTGGCTTATCTGACGAGTTGGATTAGGTGTCATTGTGACTTGGCAGAATTTTGAGTCATGACAAATTGCGTAAGTGCATTTTCTTAGTTTTGTCTATTACTAAAAAAAATTGGTATGAACAGTTTTTATTTTAACTTTTTAATCTGATCAATCATCTCTTTCATTATTCAACCTTATAAATTTGTATGCTTGATTAATGATACTTTTTATTTTTTCAATTAGATTTATTTGTTCTATAGTAAGTCTATGAACATAATTTTAAAACTGAGAAATAGTAATATGATATTAAAAAAAAAGTCAAGAAAGATACGAACGTTGAGAATATAAAGGTGTAAAATAAGCACTTTAAAAAACTCAACTGAGATAGGAGGAGAATAATGTCTATTATTCAAATTTGGAGCTAGAGTTTATGTTTTAAAGCAAAGTTCGAGATTATAAATTATTTTTCACCCATTTTCTTTTTCCTTGCTCATAAATGCTATTACTTGTAATAATATGACATTATTTGTTAGCAACAGAGAACATAAACATTTTAACGTGGTTTATAGACGAGTGAATTAATTTGGTCGAGAAATATGAAATAAACAGAAATAAAAGTAAGATTATGAATATAAATACAAGTCTGGCTATGAACTTAGCCTCTCCGGTAACATAAGTGAAAACAATAGTCAAGAATAAAGACGAAAAATATTATTATGAGATGAGAGCTGACTTAAGTTTTTGTGTACAGAATATTTTGTGTCCACAATGGATGTTAATTCTCCTATTTATAGCTTTATTTTGGAAGACAAGATCTCCAAATCAAGATCCTCTTAAATGAGAATAAAACCGTCATTAATTGATGCATAACAATTGGCTATAAATACAAATATTCTCTGTAACGGCTGCTCACTAAATGCTAATCGATGTCAATTCTTTGAATCTTTATCATCGGCTACGTTGTCTTCGGGGTTCATCTAACATCGATCATATGTTTGCAACTGGTATCTACTATTTGCTTACTCACGTCCTACCTATCTTCAGCTTCAACTGTCATTAACTAATTTTACGGCATACAGTTTCTAATTATGAATAATAATTACTTCTAATTCTGATCAGCATATGATGAGCCTTTCCAATTGAAATGACTGTTCATCGAGAGGCAATGCTTATTTTTTGCATATGTATTTAATTAGTGCTTAAACATTTTATTTTCCAACTTCCTTAGTACTTTTCCTCGACTTACTTTAATGGGGTATAGTTGATATTGTTGTATGACTTGCATTACATACTTTTTTATACTATTAGTATCTATGAACGTGCATTGCACATTGATAATGGCATGTGATGATTTAAATATTAATTTATACGAAGTAACAATAAAATTTAATTTATGAGAAAATTTTTATCTATAATAATACAACAATCATATAAATGTCGAAAAATATTATTACATTAGCATAATACATAAATTTAAATAAAAGAAAATCATCAAAACTTATGCAATTGATCAATTTTGTCATGTTAGTTAGATAATTATATATTATAGTTTAAAAGTATTTAATGTGATGGTATCTTAACGAACACTTCTTTGTGTACAATATTTTTCTGTGTATGTTTCCTCCTAATGTGTTGGTTGCTCTTCCTTAACCAAAACTCTTGTTGTTGATCTTGATATCCCTCTTGAAAGTGCAACATACAGTTGTTCGTGCAAGAAAATATATTGTGGTAAATATAGTCCAATATTTAGGATGTTTGTCTAATGCTTTATTTATTATATTTGCAAAACATAAACATACTAAACATTATTTTCAAATTTAAAAGGATATTCCTTAGTTTCGAAAGACGAAAGTTGAATTCAGTGATAAAAATATACGTAGAAGCACATTAACAAGTATCATAATTTGTGCATGTATGACGTTATTGTCAAAACTTCTATATATCATATGTGTGCTATTACACAAGCTACTCGGCGTATCTAAGTTTTTCAGTAGCATGACAGACATATTTTTTTCAAAATTAACTTATATACAATGGACGATCAATTTTTACTTAGTCTATTATATATATGGTGACACTAATATACGTAAGAAATAAGAAACTTGACAACAAACATGTATAGTAGAAGGCTATTTGGTATTTAAGTATTCTTCTTAGCAGTAATGATTGGTATCATTTTCTGCTGAGTCAAAAGCTGAAAAATATTTTGTTTTTACTATAAAATTTTGCAATCAACCTTTTATTTAGTTGATTAGCATATTCATTTCTGCTAGCTAATATATGTTTTGAATTCTATCATGCGATTTGCACAAATTGCATTTTAATCTAATGATAGAAATATTTCTTTTATTAAATGCATTATTTTTACCATTGAGATTGATTACCAAGTGTTTAAGAAGAACCAAAACATCTTTTATTGGATACTCTTCTTCGTTTCTGACACGAAACAAGAAGACATTGAATACTGGATCTATTCTTACTTTATATTTCTTATTTGTTAAATTTTTTTTGTTTGACGCCAAGCTAGCTTTTACAGTCTCTGCTTTTGACGATTTTGGAACTACTGGTAGTACTTGACAGAAACCACCTCCCAAACCATTAATGTTTCACCAAATGATTCATTAATATCCAATATATCTCTAGAACTTCGATCAATTATTTCGATCGTTTGACACTTAGCCATAAGTGCTTCATTCCATATTATCAATTTTTCTTTTCTTATAAATTTAGCACAATTGCTCTGCTTTGATATATTTTTTATGGTTACATAAGTTGTTTGAAGAGGTATATCAAATCTAAAGTGGGCGGTTTCACAATAAAATCGTTGTTCTTGCTATTATTGCGAACAGTGCCATGCCTTTTGATATGATATTTGAAAGTAATACATGACATAGAAATATTATTTCGATATACAAGAGTCGGCCCTTTATAATATAGTCTTGAAAAGTTATTTTTGTTTAGGATTTAGCTTTGATTGTGCTTCTCCGGACACTTGATAGCATTTTGATTCTCAATAATATACTAACTTTTTACTTTGTGTTCTAATGCTTTTTTTATGGAATAAATTTATGTACCCGGAGATTTTTTTTTAAAACTTGAATATGAATTATACTCATATGATGAATTTAAAAATAATTAAATTGGATTCTCTTGTTAAATATTTAATTAAAAGATTTAATTATATAGTTTTAACATAAAAATAATTTATTCTATGTTGATTCAGATCTTAATAGTAATTCATCTCTTATTTTAAATATTTAATCTTAATTATAAATTTATCAATCATAAATTTAATTCTTTAATGAGTAAAAGATTGATATGACATTTCACTTTTAGATCTTTATATTTGTAGAATCATTAGTTGTATTCACTCTTACCAACCATTTTTTTCTCTTTCTCACACATTTATATTCTTAAATATTTTCTTAGTGGTTGTTTATTTCAATATTACATGAAAAATTGATTAAAAAAATATTATTTGAGTAGGAAAACAGTTCAAATATTTATAAAAAATATATTATCGTGGGGTTAATTTTTTTCTCAATTTCAACTCTTGATGCATTCTATTTGATATTATTTTTATTTTTTTACTTCGTATTGGACATTATATAATTGTAATGTATTGTCAATACGGAGGATTCTTATGAAACTAATTTTATTAAACATCCCTACATATTTTTAATACGAATTTAATAGACAAGATTTTATTAGTTTCAAAATTTTAAATATTAAAAATTAGCATAGAAGATATTGTAGTCTAAAAAATAGGTTATTGCAGTTATGTCATTTCCCTATAAGTTCTTCTGTTTAATATTTTAGGGCTATTTTGATATATTAATATTGTATTTATATTTTTATTATAATATAGGCTCCCATTTTTCTAAATAAATTTGGACAATATAATACATTCTCAAATTAAATTAGTAATAGGACATTATAATATGTTTTGAATTAAATTGGTAATAGGAATTTTTAAGAAGTATATCATAAAAGAGATAGGATTGCATGATAAAAAATATTTACTTGTTCAATTTTATATGAATTAGACAGCCCGAAAGTAATTATATTAATAGAATTTCTAGGGGTAATCATGTAGGATTCCTAACGTGTAGTATTATGTCCTAAAACTAATAGGATTATAAGACTAATATTTGGAATTCTAGTTATTCTCTTTTATTATGAGTTATTTTGTTTAATATTTTGTAAACTGACATTACATTCATGCTTTTATAATAATATAGATATAGATATAGGTATAGATAGATAAACTATAGGGGGATGTGTAAAAATAGCCACTAATAGAAGCTGTCTTTATTTTAAAGCCAGTGTTTTAAATGTATTTATTCTTTAGCCATTAGTTTAATGAACTTTTACCTGACTGGACGAAAATACCCTTCAGCTATAACTTATACCTAAGCTTTTATTAATGATCAGCACAATTAACTTCAGCAGCAGCAATGCAATAGTATTCAACTTACCCGACTGTGATCGCGAATTGCAGAAGCTTCTCCCTCCGATTTCAAACCATAGTATTCAACTTTCTCGTCCAAAAATCAACATAAATTTACAGTAAGTTATGATTTTGTGTGTTTCTGTTGATTTTTATTTCTTTACTATGAATTTGATGGTACGAATTAGATTTTTTTTTTTTTTGAATTTCTGGATTGATAAGCTTAAGAACATCGCGTCCTGTAATAATTTGATAAAAATTGAGGACATAATGTTAAGGATTTGGTGTCCCCGTTTCAAATTGAACTGAAAACGTTACGGACACAATGTCCTTAACTTTTTTGCTGTTGTTCTTAATATTACGGAAATACTGTCATAGTTAAAATTGTTTAAAAAAATTAAGGACACTAGGTCTTGAAGTTTAATATTGAAATTGAAAACATAAGGACACTAGCTCCTGAAGTTTGATTTTGAAGTTGAAAAGTTAAGGACACTAGGTCCTGAAGTTTGATTTTTATGTTCAAAAGTTTTGAAGTTGAAAAGTTAAGGACACTAGGTCCTGAAGTTTAATATTGAAATTGAAAACTTAAGGACACTAGGTCCCGAAGTTTGATTTTCAAGTTGAAAGTTGAGGACACATGGTCCTGAAGTTTGATTTTCAAGTTGAAAACTTAAGGACACATGGTCCCGAAGTTTGATTTTCAAGTTGAAAATTTAAGGACACTTGGTCCTGAACTTTGATTTCCATGTTCAAAAGGTAAGGACACTATATCCTGAAGATTGATTTCAAATTCAAAACTTAAGGACACTAGGTCCTGAACTTTTAATTTCAAGTTCAAAAGTTAAGGACACTTGGTCCATAACTTTGATTTTGAAGTTGAAAAGTTAAGGACACTAGGTCCTGAAGTTTGATTTTCAAGTTGAAAAGTTAAGGACACTTGGTCCTGAACTTTGATTTCCATGTTCAAAAGTTAAGGACACTAGGTCCTGAAGATTGATTTTCAACTTCAAAACTTAAGGACACTAGGTCCTGAAGTTTGATTTTCAAGTTGAAAGTTGAGGACACGTGGTCCTGAAGTTTGATTTTCAAGTTGAAAACTTAAGGACACATGGTCCCGAAGTTTGATTTT